>BPTQ01000005.1:145142692-145236531 GCA_019973895.1 Chrysanthemum seticuspe | reverse complement strand
AAGAAACCTCGGAAACTGAAGCCTACCACTCCAACCAAGAAGTCCATGTCTACTAAGCCAGTCTCAATGCAACCCTCCTCCACTTCCTCTCCGAAGAAACAAGAATGAAGGCTGCTCTGTTAGCAGTAATTTGGTTCTAAAGGGTGGCATGTACCCTTAAGACAATTTATTTTATGTGAGAATGTGTGTTTTGTTTCCCAAACAATTTAAATGCTTGTGATGTATGGCCATGGGCCAAGAACAATTTGACGGGAGTCTAGGCTCCTCATGCAGGTATAAGGGTAGTAGCCCATATTTTGAATGCAATAGTGTAGAGGACATACCTCTACATACTTAGCTTAAGTTTGTTATGTAAACTTCTCTTACGCCATTTTTGCGACGCTTAAATTTTACAACCTAAGGTTCAACAACCTCATTGTGTGTAAATTACAACACCAAGAATATAATGGCCAACTTGACCATTGACAGAGGGTCGCGACCCACTCTATCTCAAATCCTTTACATAGCATGGCTTTGTAAAAAAAAAATTTTTACAAGCGCCAAAATCTACTAGGAGAGTTAATGTGAATGTTTAAGTTGGCTTTGAATAATAAGGCATATGTTACACCTCAAGCCATTCGACATTGAAACTCATTAACGACTTGGTTGAACAAATCTTTGTGTTTAAGAAACGAAGCAAGAGATTTGTGGGAAATGTCTTATTTATCATTGAATTGGTAGGGAGGATTACATCATTCTTGAAATGAAAACTAATACAACTACCAATAATGTGTGCTTTTCCCTTGAGAAGCTTTTGATTACAAGAAAAAAGTTAAAGTACTTCTTAAACATAGAACTTTCGAAGGTTCGTACCATTCCATGTCCTGTCAATGGGTTCTCCGAGAAGAGTGGCCAGTTTGTATGCTCCATTGCCGTAGGCCTCAGCTACCATGTAGGGTCCTTCCCAAGTTGGTCCCAGCTTTCCCTGATACTCTGCTTTGCTTGCACTGTTGAGGCGCAGTACATATTCTCCAGGCTTGAAAGTGGAAGGTCTGACCCTTTTGTTATAGTAGCCTTCGATCTTATGTTTGTGTATTGCTTCTCGGATGGAGGCTATCTCTTCTTTCTTCTAGGAGATCAAGGTTTTCCCAGATCCTATCATCATTTTGGGAGGCATCATACGTTGCCACACGCTCCGTGTGTACAATTAGTTCCGAAGGGATGACCGCTTCTGTTCCGTATGTTAGGCTAAAAGGAGTTTCTCCGTTGCTTGACTTAGGATGTGTCCGGTGAGCCCATAAGACTTGAGGGAGATCGTCCACCCATCCATGATGAGTTCGACCTAGCCTTTTCTCGATCCCTTTGACGATTTCTCTGTTTGTAACCTCCACTTGTCCATTACCTTGCGGGTGATAGACGGATGTCCAGGATTGCTTTATGTTGAGCCCTTGACAGAAGTCATAGAAGACTCCTTTGACAAACTGTTTCCCGTTGTCAGATATGATGATGTGGGGCACTCTGAATCTGCACACAATGTGTTCCCATACAAACTTCTCGATCTGTCTTCCTGTCACCGAGGCTAGGGGTTTTGCTTCCACCCACTTGGTGAAGTAGTCGATCGCTACTAGCAAGAACTTGACTCCTCCGGGAGCTATAGGCATAGGCCCTACAATATCGATGCCCCACTGGGAGAAGGGCCACGCGGATGTCACACTTGTCATATCTTGCTTCGGCATTTTTGTAACGTTTGAGTGTATCTGACAAGCTTCACACTTGAGGATGATTTCGGTTGCGTCCCTGTGCATCGAGGGCCAATAGTAGCCCAACTTCATTATCTTCGAGACAACTGAGCGAGGTCCTGCATGGAGACCGCAAGATCCTTCATGGACTTCGGCTATGATGCTCGAAGCTTGCTTGGGGCCTACGCATCGTAACCAAGGTGACAAAAACGACCTCCTATATAGGGTTTCCCCTATTAGCCGGTACTGCGGGGACTTAACCCGAATCTTTCTTGCAAGCTTGGGATCTTCAGGGAGAAGACCACTTATCAAATATTCCCTTATGGGAGTCATCCATGTCTCTCCTTCTTCGTGAATCACATTGGCAACCTCTTTGAGAACGATGGATCTTTCAGGAAGGACTTCCACGAGAACCTCCTTAGTGAGATGAGCGAAAGCCATGGAAGCTAGCTTGCTTAGTGCGTCTGCCTTTTTGTTCTGGTTCCTACGAACATGTTGGATGGTGTAGGAGTTGAAGTTTTCGAGCATCTCTTTTGTCTTTTCCAAGTACTGTTTGATGACGGGTTGCCTTGCTTCGTAGGAACCTGTCACTTGGTTTGCCACCAATTGGGAATCTACGAAGACAGCGAGAGCTTTGACCTCCATATCTTTGGCTAGTCGGAGTCCTGCTAGTAGCGCTTCGTATTCCGCTTCGTTGTTTGTGGCTTCGAACTCAAACCGAAGAGCATATGTATGCTCCTTCCCTTCAGGACTGACTAACATTAGGCCTGCTCCGGAGCCATCGGAACTGGATGCTCCATCTGTGTAAAGCTTCCATTCAACGTGCACTTGAGAAAGATTAGCTTTGGGCTTTTCCTCTTCTTCATCAGGTCCGGAAGGTGTTTCTGCCAAGAAGTCTGCAAGAATTTGCCCTTTGATAGAGCTACGTCCTTTAAACTCGATTTCATGTTCTCCGAGTTCAATAGCCCATTTAGCCACCCTCCCAGACTTTTCAGGTTTAGACAAGATCTGCTTCAGTGGCTTATCGGTTAAGACTGTAATTGGGTGGGCCTGGAAATTGCGTCGGAGCCTCCTTGCTGCGTAAATTAAGGCGAGCACTAACTTCTCCAAGGTTGGGTAGTTGACCTCCGCTCCTTGTAGGACCCTGCTAACAAAGTAAATTGGGATCTGTCGCTTTTCTCTCCCTGCCATAAGGACTGCGCTAATACTTTCTGCTGAGGATGCCAAGTACATAAACAACACTTCGCCTTTGATTGGGGCTGTAAGTGTTGGAAGTATTTCAATGAACTCCTTCATCTTCTGAAAGGCTACTTCAGCGTCCTGGCTCCATTGGAAAGTTTTCTTGTTCGCGCATCCTTTGAGTGTCTTGAAGAAGGGTAGGGACATGTCAGCTCCTTTCGACAAAAATCGACTTAAGGCTGCCAACTTCCCATTCAGGCTCTGCACATCTTTTAGACACTTAGGGGCTTGGAGATCGGAGATGGCTTTGACCTTAGAGGGATTAGCTCGTATCCCCTGCTTAGTGATCAAATGTCCTAAGAATTGCCCTTCCTCGACACCGAAGGAGCATTTCTTAGGGTTCAGCTTCATGTTGATTGCCCGGAGCTGATCGAATGTTTCCTGTACATCAAGGAGTAGGTCCTCCTCAGTTTTGCTCTTGATAACCATGTCATCAACGTATGCTTCGAGATTCCTGCCTATCTGTTTATTGAAGGCTTTATCTACGAGACGCTGGTAAGTAGCCCCTGCGTTCTTCAAACCGAAGGGCATCTTTCTGTAATAGTAGACACCTTTACTTGTGTAGAAGGCTGTCTTTTCCTCGTCCTCCTTGGCCATCTGGATCTGATGGTACCCTTTGTAGGCATCTAAGAAGCATTTTAACCAGAACCTGCCAAGGATTCTACCTTCCAGTCGATTTCGGGTAGGGGGTAGCAATCCTTAGGGCATGCTTTGTTGATGTCAGTGAAATCCACGCACATGCGCCACCCTCCGTCGCTCTTTTTTACCAGCACCGGGTTGGCCACCCAAGTTTGGTATTTAACCTCCCTCAGGATGCCTGCTTGTGTAAGTTCATCAACTTCTTTGCAGGCTGCAGCGTTTCTCTCGGGGGCAAGGCTTCTCCTTTTCTGCTTTATGGGCTCAATGTGCTTGTACTCATTGAGTTTATGCTCCGTTCCAAAGGACTGTCCATCTATCAGCAATGTTCTTGGAACACCTGTCATGTCAGAATATTTCCAAGCAAAGACATCAAGGTTAGTACGTAACAGTTCTGTGAGCTTCGCCTTGAAATTCGCCGGGAGTTGCTTCCCTACTACCACTGTCTGTTCAGGATAGCTAGGGTTTACGACAACTCGCTCCTCTGCATCTGTACAACTAAGAATTGCCATCGGAGGCTCCTTCGACTCCTCTCTGATATTTTTGACACCATATACACCCTTATCCGCTCCATAACTAGAATGAACAGTTCCTACTCCAAAGGGGGTTTGGAACTTAATAGCAGCACGTATAGTAGAAACAACAATTCCCATTTTTTGCATAGCTGTTCTCCCTATTAATAAATTAAAAGGAGAATCTGACCTTACGATAACGAAAATGAGTGTCTCCGTACGGGATAAGGGGCCTTCGCCTATGGTGACTTCCAACGGTACTTCTCCCAGAGGCCATGAGTGTTCACCAGAGAACCCTACTAGCGGTGCTTTCGAGTCGACCCTCTGTGAGCGTATAGATGACTTGAGCTTTAGGAAACAATGCTCGTAGATGATTTCGCAGGAGCTTCCGCAATCCATATACGCTCGGTTCACTTCCCTGTTGGATATGTGTACCTTGATGATCATGGGATCGGTCGAAGGTGTCTGCCCTAATATGTGGGGAAAGGATATTTCCCCTACACTTCCTAGCTCTTCTTCTACTTCCTTCCTTTTCAAGGTAGTGTCGCGTTTGTGTACCATTAGTATCGGAGCTTCTGCGGGCGTAGTTTCCTTCTTGTTCCCCTTCCATTCTCCCAGCTGAGTGTCAGAGAATTTGTCCTTTCCCTTCTTTATGCCTTTGACCAGGTGTGCTAACTGTCCGGATCGTACCGCCTCTTCGATCTGCTTCTTTAATTCCCTGCAGTTGTTCGTGTCATGTCCATGATCTTCATGGAAATGGTAGTACTTGGACATGTCTCTGGCCTTGCCTCGTGTTATCATCCGAGGTGGGGGATCGAAGGATTTTGCGGCCTTCTCTATCGCCAGGATTTCTCGGGGAGATTTAACCAAGTTTGCCAGAAATCCATGGTTCGAGCCTTTGTTGTAGGGGGTGAAGCGATCTCTGTTCTTCTTCTTGTTTTTGGATCCTTCCCAGGAGGACCCTCTAGAGAATTTGTCAGATGCTTCCCTTGGCTCTATCGGAGCCCCGTTTGCTGCTACCTTCTTAGACTCAATCCAGGTGTAAGCCTTCTCAATCAAGGCCTTGTAGGTGTTGGGAAGATCGGTGGACAGGAATTCCACCAAGCTTCGAGTTCGGAGGCCATGTACAAAACCGGAGATCCTCTGATCTTCCCATAATCTGCAAAGTTTCATCAGTGTATCTGGTAACGAAGGCCCTCGTGCTTTCGTTGTCCCTTTGTTTGATGGTGTGCACGATTAAGTGAGTTTTGGTGTGCTTCTTCTGCTGGCTAAAGTGTAACCAGAACTTAGCCTTAAGATCATCTAGACTCACAATGCTTCCCAGCTTCTGTCCGTTCCACCATATTCTTGCGGAGTCTCTGAGCGTGTAAGTGAACATATGGCATGCTACCGGCATGACCCACTTTTGCATTTTGATAGCGCCTTCAAATAAGTGGAGAAAGTTATCAGGATCACCTTTTCCATCGTAGGTGCCTATATGAGTAGGCATCTTCACGCCTTCAGGTAAAGGGTAGTCCTCGATCCATTTCACGAAGGGTGTGCAAGCTCCAGAGGCTTCGGCACCATAAGGGTTGTATGGAGGTGGATAAACAGGTGTAGGGTTATACGGGTTAGGAAATGGCTGTGAATAGGTAGGGTATGCAGTGGAAGTTTGGTACGAAGGGTATATTCCCATCGATTGTGTAGGAATCTGTCCGTAGGGCATCTGCTGGTAATTCTGGTTTGGGATTGAACCATTTGGAGGGTAAGTGTTGTAGGTTTGAGTAGGTAAGTAGGGATTCATTCCTGGAGGGGGTAATTGGTTCATGTTGGAATGGCTGGGGTATTCAAAGCTTCCAACATGGTACTCCCATATGGTATGCTCCTAACACGACTTTGTAAGTATGTTAGTGCATTGCAACCATCCCCTATCAACGATGACCATTACCTTTCCGATCACGTCATGGTACCCCTTACCAAACAACCATCTAAACGGTTCATGGTCAATGGAGAGAAACCCGAAGCTCTCTCGGACTCCTCGGCCGGAGAAGAAGAAGAAGAAGATGAGGAGGACATCGACCCCGTATCCAACATCAAATTGGACACTCTTGAATACCACGAACAACTTCCAACCATTCCAAACGAGACCGCGGAATTCAAACAAATAAGAGGCATGATTCAAAACCTCGCTTACAATCTCACTAAGCCGTCAAAAAGAAAAAGGAAGAATTGACGAAAGGGACAATAGGAATGTGCTTATTTTCATTTATCTTATGTTTGAATGATTTCTTTTTAGCATTGTTGGTTTATGGTATTTTGGATATTGTTTCTGGTGCTATATGATGGCTTGCGTGTTCTTATTGCTTGTTTTATAGACGTAATAATGTGCAAAACCTGCACATCATTTCTGAATAGGTTCTGATCTGCAGATGCCGGATCCCTAGGAATAGCCTAGCCGGATCCCCTCCTTGAGGGAACCGTGGGATCCGTGTCAGCAGATAAGCAATACTGCATTTCCTACATCAAGATTGCTTTCTAGATAAACTTCACATTAGCTAAGCATCTGTTTTAGAACCCAACTAAGTCTTATTCCATGATAAGAAAAAGCTTAGACTCACTAAAGGCTTACTTAAGATCTTAGTCTAAATACGTCTTGATTTACTAACACATCAAAACCACCATATTTCCGCTCCATTACTCACAAGCCAAATTTTCATCTTTCAAAACACTTAAGTAGACAAATTAAACATTTTTAGAAAATTGTTTCAAGTCATTCTTATTTCAAAATGAGTCAAAAATTAGTTTTTCAATTCCTATAATTTTTAAGGATTTTTCAAATTTCATCACAAGCTTAAATCTGATCACTAGGATCATTTATTATGACTTAACACCTCCAAAACACTTAGTGTTAACCTTGGATATCTATTGGTAGTCATCTTGTCCTATCCTCCTTCCATAAGAAACAATCATTAGCTACAAACACTTATTACTCATGATCATTCAAGTACCCTCTCATCCTAAAACACTTAGGAGAGCTGAAACACCCAAAACAAGATAGGCTTTAGCTTCTAGAAACCCCATTTCAAATCTGTCATAACTGCTGAGAGCCGGATCCCTAGGAATAGCCTAGACGGATCCCTCCAAGGAGGGAACCGTGGGATCCGGGTGACAGTATATGTCTAACATTGCTAACCCAAACACTCCATCTCATCTTAAATGAGTTCCTAGATCAGTGTAAACTCTGAATCTCAACCTTGTGCATGTCAATCATCACATTTCCATGAACATTAGTGGATTAAGTCTTAAATACAAAATTGCCAAGATCTTCTCTTTATAAACCACATTGCCTAGAACACTTTAGTCATCTCACACAAAAATCAGCAATTGCAACCATTTCCCTTAGTCATTTCAATATGAGAAAGGCTCCTAGTGCTCACTCATCCACCCAAGAACCACCCAAGAAACTTGCTAGAATCATACACGAAGTTTCTTCAACCGAATCATCTCCGGTTAAGTCCACCAATGCTAGGATTTCTCCCACATCAAGGAAACCAATCAAACTAATTCCCAAGAATAAGATTCCCACTAGGATATCTTCACCAAATTCTACCATAGCAAACAAACCCCCCACAACTCTACCAACATCATTAGTACCTAGAGATACTTCACAATCATTTTCACACTCTCACAATGTAGAAGACTTACCCTCTTGGCCATCTCATCTTTCACCATTACCATCCAATTCACATGAAAAGATTGAGCCACAAAATCAAAATATTGAATCAACACTTGATCCAAAAGCAAACTCTATCATCCCTCCCAATAGTCCATTTTGGATTATGAGAAGACATCAAAAGCAACCACCTGACCAAATGGAAGTTGATGTCTCTTTACCTCTAGCCACAAGCATTATAGAGCCACCACTAAATGAGTCTCAACCAAATCCTCCTTTATTTGAAGAACCTCAACCCACTTCACTTGAACTTTCACTTCAAGAAATTCAAAACCATAACAAGGATTGCTATCATTGTAAACACGTTGAAAGGTTGATACATGAATTACGCGAAGAACATCGTTTCATGTTTCATCACCTCCTCGAACGTTTCGAAGAGGTTAACAAGCCTAAACCACAATGAGCATAATAGTCGTAAGCTCAAACCTAGAACGTTTAGGACACCTTTTCGTAATTAAGTTCTTTAGTTGAATCACTAATTTGGAGTAACTTATTAGCATTATGAGTACTTGTTTGGTTAAGCTCATTCTCTTAGTTTTAGAGATTTAGGTGATTATCTCTTATTTTATTGAATGAACATCTATTTGCTATGTGTTGTGCGTTGTGATCTGTATTGCTCATATATATATCATCATCATAGTAGCATTACTTGACACATCTTCATTGATGAAGAAACTGTCAACAGACAGCCGGATCCCTCCATTTTGCCTAGACGGATCCCTCCAAGAAGGGAACCGTGGGATCCGTGGTACAGAAGCACAGAATTGTACTAACTTGAGTTTTCTTGCAGGAAATTATGCACTATACTCTTGTCTTTCTAACCTTTACTTTGTAGATTTTCAAAATAACACATGAAGATTTTGACACCATAAAAGCTAGGGGGAGCTTTGTGTCAAACAATATTGCAAAATCATTTGCAACTTAATCCAATTTTGGATTACACTTCATGATACCCCATTGCAACTTTGCAATATTCGAGGGGGAGCACGTTTTCGTCACTTAGACGAACCATTTGCAAACTTAATTGCAAACACAAGTAGCTTATTATACATTATGTCCTTGACGCCCTTTTTCAAAGGGATGGACTCGTCAAGGGGGAGTTAAGACGAGTACCATTCCCGTCACTTGCTCTCGTTACATCTTTTATAATTTTTCTTATAAAAATTGTGTTAGTTTCTTCAAACACTTTTTGTTTCGACAAAAAAGGGGAGAAGAAAGTAAAAACTACAAATTCAAACATTTACGAATTTTAGCTTTTCCTTAAAATAATTTTATGTTTTGTCATCAACAAAAAGGGGGAGATTGTTAATACAAATAAGCCGTAAAAACGTTTATTTATATTTTACGATCTTCTAATGTTTTGTCGATAACAAAAGTAAAATCATATTAACGAAACAAATAAAATACGTAAATGGTTTGAACTAATAGTTTTCTAACATATTCACATTTTCACATAAAACACTAAAACAAGTATAAGTGATTTTATGATCTAGATATATATATGTACAACAACTAGTGTTTACATATTGGGTTAGCATATACTTAAACTAAGTATACTAAAATGGGTAAAAGCATGTAAATACTAAAATAAGGTAAAAACATGTAAATACTAAAATGGGTAGAAACTAGCAAATAGTATTGAACCATAACCCATGGTTTTATATATACCACTTATCTAGGTTCATTGTATCTAGAAAGAAAACCATGGATCAACCCATGACCCATGACCCATGACCCATAACCAAAAATACCCATGGGCAAAGAGGAGCGTTCCACGGATCCCTAGCTTTGTGCTAGCCGGATCCCAAGTGGAAGGGATCCGTGGGATCCGGGGAAACAGTAGAGAATTTTCTCTATAAATAGAGAGCCATTTCTTCCTTACTAGGCATCCCTTTACACACATACTTCCCCCAAGTATTCTAACCCTCTAACCTCAGATCCAAGAGATCTATGTAGCTTTTCTCTTTTGTTTTTGTGTGATCTTGTAGATTCCTCTTAAAGGAAAGATCACCACATCTTGAAGACGTACAAGCTCAAGTCCATGAGTTGCCATGCTTCGTCATCATCAAGACAACGAAGGTTCTCTTGTTGATAGTTCTTCCTTTCTCCATAGATGTTGAGTTGAAGGCATTAGTGAAGAATGCCGAAAGTGTCAAGATGAAAGCATTAGTGAAAGGTGCTCATCATCCGCGTCAAAGCATTAGTGAAGAATGCTTAAGGTGTCAAGACAAAGGCATTAGTGAAGGGTGCCAAGCGTTGTGTCAAAAGGCATTAGTGAAGGATGCCGAAGAATCAAATCAAGTAGCATTTGGGAAGAATGCTTAGGTGGTATAATCGATGAGGTGCATCGTTATACATATAAGTGTTTATTTATTCACAAGGATGGTGATATCCTTGATGGTGTTGTAACAAGGAGTAGATCTCCTTGATAATAGGTGTTGTGTCGTGAAGGGTAGTAGTTCCTCCATAATGGAACTAGGTGCTTAGCCTAGTACCTAATAAAGGGTAGGCGATGTTGTGATAGGATTAGTTCTCCTAAGGTGTGAAAGAACTCGGTGGTTAGCCTAGCACCGTATAAAGGGTAGGCGACGTAGTGTTAGGTGTGGTTCGCCTTGGTGTGAAAGAACTCGGTATTTAGCTTTGTACCGGAAAAAGGTTAAGCGACGTTGTGAAGGCTTCTCCGCCATAAGGAGATTTGGTGTAGTGCTTACGAACTCTCGAGTAGGTGACTCGGGGAGTGGAGTAGGGCAAGGAAGGTGTCCTTGTAGCCGAACCACTATAAATAACTTGTGTCGTGGTGATGTGCTTCTTACTCTTTATCTTTCATTATATGTTTATATATCTATCTATCAACGTCCAACATAAACAACCAAATAGATTGACATAAGTCGATCTAAATATTTAAAAGGAAGTTTTAAATTGGTAAAACTATTCAACCCCCCCTTCTAGTATTCCACAAAGTCCTCATCAAAATCACGGTTCAGGTCCGCCAATCTCTGATCCAACTGAGCGAGTTGACCATCATACTCACTGCGAACTCTCTCTTTGCACTCTTTAAATTTTTCCTCCAACAATCCTGCACCCTTCACCTGTTCTTTAAGCTCATCACAAACAGAAGTTAACCCGTCCACCTTACCCTTCAACTCGGCATTCTCAACAGTTAAGTTGGCCAGTTGTTCATCCTTAGGAGCAATCATGCCCTCCAATTGCACCACGCGCTCCGGTAACCTCTTCACTTCCCCAGACTCGGATTCAAGCAAACCAACGCGCTCGCGGAGCCCCTTAGCCTCCGCAACCTCGGCTTCCAACTCTTGAACCATACCCTTCAAAGCTTCAATCTTTCTATCCCTCCGTTCGACCCTCTTGTTCAGCTTGTTGGTCTGATTCAGTTCAAACTCCAGCCGCAAGCGAACTTCGGAGGACATGCAATTTTGCTGCATGGTCATAGTGTTGTATTGCTCCAGCAAGTCTGTATGTGGCATGTTACGCAGTGTAGACAGATAGCCGGGGGTGGCAAGATTGTCCAGCATACTCCGACAAACCCAATCGTCGTTCATGCGGAAATCGTTGGTAGGCAGCCACTTGGGGACATATATATTCTTGGCCTCCGCTGTCTCCACAGATAGAGACTCATGAAAGTCATCATCTGAGGCCGCAGGACGATGAACAGAGTGGTCCTGCGGCGGAGACTCAGCCCTGAAAGCACTCTCCTACTGCAGTAGTGGTGGCTGAGATGGACCAGACATCTCAACATCCAAATTATCCTGAGCAACGCTAGTAGATGTCTTTGAAGTTGCATCTAGATCTGACTGCGGATGCGGGGTGGCCTCGGAGGAAGCAACAATCGTATCTAGTGCCCGGGGCTCGGAGTCGGATTCATCACGAAGCTCCATAACGGGAACAGGCCCAGCAGCATCCCGTACATAGCCAAGAAGTACTGAAATCATTCCCCCATAAATCTAAAAAAAACACAATAAAAGAAAAAGCGAAACAAATAAATCCTTACCAGCAGCAGACCCAGAGCCTTGCCCCGGCGCAGGGTTAACTCTCCTCTTCTCCGGCTGTTTGGTAGGAACATCAAGCCTAACCCTTTTCTTCCCAGTAGCCTTGCCGGCCTTGGCCGCCTTCACATTATCCACAATAGTCTCTTGGACCAATGTGATAAGATTCTCGGAAGGCTCTATAACACGATTAGCAGTCTCATCCTGCAACGTCGGCTCACCTTCTTGAAGAGTCCTCTCTCCGGATGTCACCTCAAAAGGGTCTGGCTGGTTAATGAAAGCAAAGAGAGACATATCTGCAAACAAAAATGCACAAGTTAACATGACACTAAGGAAAAGACAATAAGAAGCGACAAACCCTAAAAAAAATCCACCCTCAGTATCCGAAGCCTTAAAAGTAGGCCGCGCCGTCACATCATCCCAGGCACGACTAAGGCCAATCACAGACAGGAATGGCTCCGGAAACTTCTTAAACGGAGCACGTTGCGTATTCAGGAGATGTAACAACTCCATGTCAATATCATCGTCAGAGGGGGGTGGGTCACGGTCAACGGAGACTTGCTCATTCCACGAGATGGCCAAGAGAAACACGGTCTCGTCAACCCAAAAGAAATATTCTTTCCAATTCTTTACAGAATCCAAGGGAGCGGTGTAACAAACCGGCACAACCAACGACTTAGGACCCTTACGCTTCTCTAGGGTCATCCACCCATCTTTCATCCCGGAGTAATAAAATTTCCTAAACAAAGGCACAGTGGGGGTCCACCATGAACGCGGCAAAGGATCTTAAAGTGACTAATCCTAGCGGCGGCTAACACGGATAGTTGCGACAAATGGATCTGAAAATACTCCAAAACTCTACAAAGGAATGCAGAAAGGGGTATCCTAAAGTTGCAAAACTCAAAAAATCTAGTATATACACCTATCTTACCCTGAGGGGCATCCCTGATGGTATCATTTGGACCAGGAAGAAGAGGGTGAACAGTAGAGGGGATATGATATTTGGAGCAAAAATCACCAAAATCTTTATGTGATAACTTACAGGTAAAGTCGCTTAAGAGTTTTTTAGCCATAGAACTACAATGAAGGAAGAAAAAACCTAACCTGATAAAGTAGGGACGCACACAAAGAACTTGGTAGACTTTTTCTTTTTTACTCGCGAAGATGAAATGGCAACAGTAGCCAAGAAAGTAAAAAAGAGGGGTATTTATACCCTCCTAGAAGTAAAATCAACAGGTCAATCGAATGGCCGAAAAGACGCCACGTCCACGACTTGTAAGCAACGGTCTAGATCTGCCTAGATAAACGGACGAGATGGAAGCAGCCAAAACGTCTTGTCAGTCAGAAAACACGCGGCTAATGGCGGTTCGCGAATCCCAAGGGACAGCTGTAACGCATATCCTTGGCATAAATGGAAAGTACAGTCAGCAGTGACTAGGATTTCCTACGGTACACCCAACCGCGGATGAACGGAATAACTTAGTCTAGCAGCGCTTGTACCAAGACCAACAAGCACAACTAGACTGGGGGGACTTGATCGCGTATGACCTCCCCATCGCTTATACGGGTTGGGCGCAGACTAACCATGATTGCGTGAATGCACAAGGACACCCATATGGGGCGGTCGCGGACTAGATACGTACTCTGGCAATGGTCACTAAACCATTCCGCGGATAATAGATACGTCCGAAAGAGAACGCAACCGCGTCCGACATTAAAGGTAGGGAATCTCGCTCAGGCTTGGTGTACCACAGCCTGCAGTCCCCAAAAAGGGAAAGCGGGACAACTCCCGCCCAAAAACATCGCTGTCACAGCAACGGGACAAGCTCTGGAGTTGACCTACGTCACTCCCCTCTCGCAAACTGTCACTCTCATGGCTCGTGACCTTGAGAACACGACAGAAAGGTCAACCATATAAATAGAGGACTCGCCACTATTCAAACGGTAACATCTACACACACTCTCTCTCTAGAACTAGCCTTATCTCTCTAAAACAATCACTTACTCTTACGCCGGAGGTTGACTGCGGAACCCCGTTCCGCGGTGAGACTAACGGTGTTGGTTTTCTTAGCAGCTTGCAATCAAGGATTATACTTAATACAAGATCTATTTTCTGAGAAGTTAGCCTATACTAATCTTCATCAGGGGAGCGCCCAGAATTGTATTAACAGATATAATAGTGCCAACTTCAAAAACGACGAGATAGTACTTGTATATGTAAAATCTTAAGTTGCTACGGGTATACAATTGCTCAACACTTATATGACTTTATCCACGGAAAATAAGTTAAAGAAATAGAAAAGAGTCTAGACCATCACGTTGATAAAACAAGATTCTAAAGTTGAATGTCTTGTTCATACTACTTTTCTTTTTCCACGTACATTATTAAGTTACAACATTGACACGTGATCACTATCCAAACAGTCTTTAGGGTCTTATATCGGCTCTTAGGCTATGCACAGAGGCGACCTAGTTCGTCGCCGCCACATCAGCTTTCTTTCTCCGACGACCTGACGACGACCTAGTTGCCATAGTGATGACCTGAGGGTTTTTTTTTTTTTTTTTTTTTTTTTTTTTTTATTCAAATATTTTTAAAAACAAATTTAAAATTCATTAAAAATAAATAAAAACATTACAATATATTAAAAATTAAACGATACGAAATACATAATACATAAATCCTAAATCTTAAATCCTAATCTGAAAAGTCGTCCACAGGATCAAACGCGGAGGGTATATAATCCTCGAGGCGAGACAAAGCTTCCTCGTCTACCGGAGACTCCTGGATCATCATCTTTGTTCACCCGATAGCTCCAATTGACTTTGGTGTTGATGTTGTTCGTAACCCGTTGAACACACTTCCACAACTTGCCAATAATTTCGTCATCTCTGCGGGCTTCCTCCTTCAGAAATTTCTCGATAACACCTTTTCGTTCATTGCTGATGTCGTTGCAAGTCTTGTAGCTGTCTCTCATCTGCAGCTTCTCATTCCTTTTGTCCTCAAAGAATTGGATGACGCGTATAATAGCGTCTTTTCTAGCCTCATCATCGTTCTCGCATTGATTTTGAACGTACGTTTGCATATCAGTAACAGAATGAGGGAGACGACAAACCATAATGATGCTGCGTAAAGAGAATGTGAATTTTTATGTTGAATTGTGTTTGAAATTGTGTGTTTAAAAATGTGTTTGAGGTTGGTATTTATAATGTTGTAAAAGTGGTAAAGTTTTGAAAAAAAAAAAAAAGGTTGTGTGTTGTTTATACTCGGTTGTTTGGCCAACCGAGTTTCGTCCTCTTTCCTCCACAACCGAACACGACCGAGTGATCCACAAAGGGAGGACCGGCCTCAACCGACGCAACCGACCGAGTCTCAACCGGTCCTTTGCGCATAGCCTTATATCTATTGATCATTAATCATAATCATGGTTGTTAAAAATTTCGATTTTGATCATATGATATTACGATTTTATGATTCTACAAAGTAAAAACAATCTGAATCATACGTAGGATCTTAACAAACTTAAAATCTTATAGGATCTCGATTTTGATCATAAGATCTTAAGATTTACTTCGATCCAATCTTATTTTTTCTCGAACCGCAAACTAAAAAACTATAAATTTATGATTTATGGTTGTATATAATTTAAAAAACACGTGATTTTTCTTAAACATTCTATATTCATAATTTAGGATAACATTTTCATTAAAGATTCATATAATTTTGTATTTGTAATGTATAGTAATTTGTACATTTAAATAATATTACAAATATCATTAAAAATAGAAATTATAATAGGATTTTATGATCTCGATCCGATCACGATCACGATCTTGAAAAGATGAAAACAATTCTAGATATAATCCCGATCTTAAACACCTTATTTGCTCTTTATAATGACAACAAAAAGTAGAATTGTATTTGTGCTTTGGTTAATTTCTACTTTCGTTGGCCACATTTTCACAAGACGTAACTCAAGCTCTCCAAAGTCCATACAAAAGATTTTGTTTGCAAGTTTCGCTAAAAACACGTGAGATAAATTTATGGTGTATATAATATACAATGAAATAATTAGATGTCATTAAAAAAAATTAAATCAATTTTTGTATATATATTGTGAAAGTTTGAAGTGCCGAAAAGACTGCAATTTACATGTAAAGTTTTCATGATCCTGCGAAAGTCATTGGACATATATGACTAATGATTCCCTTTTGCCATAAAATATGTAACGCAAGGGGTACAATTAAGAGTTTCTGGAATCTTGTTACCAATAAAAGTAGTTAATAAAATCTATGTTGGCGGCTGAGGCATGTACCATAAAATCCAAGAAAACTCAGTTCTGAAATTAATAAATTCAATGAACCCAAATGATAAACTAAACTGCTCGATCAAGCTAGCTAGCTAGTAACGGTTATTTTTAACACTCGTAATTATATATACTCGTATTAAAATAGCAGAATCCGCGAATTTGGCATTGTAACAATAATGTGGTTATTGACATCACAGTTTAAAAACGTGTTCGGAACATTTGCAACTTGTGTTAAGAAAAAAACTTTTCCTTATGTATTTGATTATAATTTATTTCGTATTCTCATTTCTGAAACGCGATAACAGACATTTTTACCCCAGGAAACGAGATACATTCATACAAACACGAAACATACTATACAACTGAGTCGACGAGACATCATATCCTCACACAAAGACTAACGAATTACACAGAAAAACACATTCAATTCCCATTTTTTTTTCTTCACGATACTAATAAGCTAAAAGCCGAACAAATACAAGAAAATGGGAAAATGAATGGATTATAAGATAGATTAACGACCATTGTTTCGGACAACACCTCCGACATGGCTTCCACCGGGTCCAACGTTGTTGTTGTTATTTTTGTTATCATAGTTGCTGTTTGAGATGACACCAACAGCATTTTTTATAACCCTAGTAACGTCGCCAAAAATTTGATCTTTGATCTTTCCTCTTTTGATGGATGGAGTCATTGTTGAAAATTGAAATTTGATGAATGAGTGAAGAGATGTGCCTTTGTGGTGGGGTTTATATATAGGGCCAAAATGTGTGCAACTGATGTTTGGTCCTCTAGTCCTCAACAGTACAATACAAAGTTTGGGCAAGAATAGAGAGAATTAATTCATATCTTTTCGTGTTTTAACTTCACTAATAAAACTTCATGAGGTGTCATTTATTTAGGTGAAACTCGTGCATTTTTTTGTGTTAGGTTCAGCTTTTTTGGGTGAATCCAATGCTAGCTCTAGTCTAAACGATACATTTGTGATTTGTGTGTGCGAGTCAATTCACTTCATTCGATACCCAAATAAATGTACCATATTTGTAATCTCCGTATTAAGAGTAGAAATTTTAAGACACATTAATGGTACCAAGAAACAATTGATTGCCATAAAACTTTAATTTGATTCAATAAACAAAACATTCTTACTAATAAATCTCGATATGGATACACTTAACAATTCAAGGTTAAAGTTTTGTTTAAAGGTTGTAAAGAGTTGCAGTAACTGTTTTAAAAAGTCCTTGCACTCACGCGCATAGTTACATCTTTGTAGGGTCAGACCGTCAGTATGTCACTGGAATATGATAGCTCCGAATATATTCTTTAGATCGATTCAACTCATAAAGAGTAGTATTAAATTTTATTTCAGCTCTTTATATTGTTAGCGAACTATGCTAGTAAAAGGAATTATTTCAACAGCTACAAAATACTTCTTATGATTTGCGCACACCAATCTTAGAGTTGAGATCAATATAGATCTCATATTTGTTATATATCCAATAAACCAATCTTAGCAATTTATTTTTTTATAAAAATTAATAAAAAAACTATTTTCACCCTTTTTTTTTAAAACAATATAGCTTACAAACGGTAAATCTTCAAACTACAAAAAATACACAATCGTGACAAGAGTTAAATTATCTTTCTATCAATATGCACTTCTTTATATTTTCGACAATTTTTTTTTCAAAAATTCCGCCCAGAAAAATCACATATGATTTGTAAAATCATATATGATTTTCAAAAATCACATGTGATTTATAAAAATCAAATCACATGTGATTTTTTTCAAATCATATATGATTTTTACAAATCACATATGATTTGCAAAAATCATATATGATTTGTAAAAATCGAATCACATATGATTTTCACAAATCATATATGATTTTTATGCGCCGAAATTTTGAAAAAAAAAATCGTTAAAAATATATAGAAGTGCATATCTATAGAAATATAATTTAATTCTCGTCGCGATGGTATGATTTTTTTCGCGTAACGATTAACGGTTTGCGAGATAATTAATTTTTAAAAAAATGTGAAAGTTTATTTTAATTTTTTTGATTGAAAAATGAATGGCTATGATTTATTCATTTGATTTACGATAAATTTGAGATCTATATTGAACTTTTGCCTCCAATCTTATTAAATAGTTGTACAGGACAAGTTAATCAATACCACCAAAAACACCAGCAATACCCTCTTTGTTTTTTTTCCAATTTTTATTTTATTTTGAAAAAAATAACTTTCTAATAATTCCAACCGCGACTAAATGCTTCTTATGATTTGCGCATGCCATCTTATATTGTAAGGTACAAGTTATCCATACCCCCAAAAACATCAGCGCTACCCACCTTATTTTTTTATTTTATTTTTTAAATTTTTTCTAATAATATTTTTATTATAAAACTAAAAAACTGAAAGTACGAAACATAAAATATAAAGTTTAACTTAAACTGACAAAAATACAGAAGAGAAACAGGCAAAAAAAATATGTTATACTATTAACAGAATGTGGGTCAGGAGTAAGACCCTAGTGGTACACATGCGCTTTTTTTGTATGTGGTAAAAAGTGAATTTTGGTTGTACACGTGTACATGATGTTGTTAGAAATGTTTCTAACACATAAATGAAATGACATATTCAGGATTACACTAGTTATATTATAAGTCACATGTGCAGGGACTAAAACCGTATATAAGTTAAAGTTAGGCATATGTTAGCCTATAAATACCCTCTATGCTTCCCTAGAAGGGTAAAGCTCAAGTTTGTAGCTTTGTCACCGCATTTATTTATTAATAAAACACACATTTTCCCTTTTACATCTCTCTACCTCACTATCATGTTTCCTCTTTATTTCGAGCTCCCACGACCTACCGAAAGGATGAATCTTGATTCCTTCAGTTGGTATTAGAAGTAGTGTTATCCTTGCAAGAGTTCACGACTATCAACTTGGTGTAAAAAGCTACCAACATCGTGTCAACCTAACCGCTACAACACTTACATTTGAAGGCATTGAAGAGAGGGAACCATTCACAATGATTACAAAACCGTTGATTGGGTTTATATATTTGAACAACAAAAAGCAAAAGAAGTTCATCTCTCACAATGAAGTGTGTAAGTACTATGACACAATGCTGAAGAGGGTGCTAGATAAAATAGGCCGAAGAGTTCTGGATAATCAGCTGGATTTGGTGAGAACCCTTTATCACCAAAGGAAGAGGAAGTATGGGAAGACTTTGAGCAAGAAGTTAACAAGCGTCTCAAGTATCGAAAACATATGAGAATATCGAACAGTTACATTAGTGCGAGACCAAAGCGGGACTTAACGGAATCAAGACCTGAATAATCAACCCATAAAGGGAGATTGTTAGGAATCGTCGAAAGCGTTAATTATTCTTTTTGTAATTTACGTTTAAATATCTTGCTCTTGTAATAGTATTAGTATTAAATAAAGCCCAATAAGGGCCCAATACAAAGCCCAATAAGGTAGACAAAGCTACATCGCTGGAAACTACTATAAATACCCCCTTACCGTATGTGATAAGGGTTGTGGCTTGGTTTGTATTTTGGTTTCATAATAGAGAATTCCACCCTTTTTCTTTCTCTCTACCTCGCTGCCTATTATCTACCTCGATGCCCTCTCTTTTAAATCTTCTAACTCATATTGTGTGATTTAATAACAACATGTAGTGACCTACAATTTGTATCAATTGAAGAAATCATCATTCATCCTTTCGGGAGGTCGTGGAAGCTCGAAATAAAGAGAAAACATGATAGTGAGGTAGAGAGATGTAAAATGGAAAATGTTTGTTTCATTATTGAATAAAGGTGGTGAGAAAACAACACACTTGAGCTTCACCCCTCTATGGAAGCATAAGCATAGAATGGTATTTATAGGCCAGCATACGCCTAACTTTATCTTATATATGGTTCTAGTCCATGCACATGGGACTTATAATATAACTAGTGTAATCCCAAATATGTCGTTCCATTTATGTGTTATAAGTGTTTCTAACAGATGCTTATACTAGTTTTGCATTATCTTGTCTAGAATAACTACGATATATATATTCAAGACCTTTTAGTAGGGCTGTAAATGAACTGAACTTTCAGTGAACATTTTATGAAACGTTCGGTTAAAAGTTCGCTTATTTATTAAACGAACGAACATGAACCATATTTTACGTTCGTTTAGTTAAACAAACGAACATGAACAAAAGTTATGTCCGTTCATTTACGTTCGTTAACATCCGATTATGAACGTTCGTGTATCATATCTTTTAATTATATAATTTTAAAATTGATTTGTTTAAATAAAATAACACATAAAATAATATGTTGTGCATAATTTAATAAAGTTTATGTTTGTTTGTCTAT
Source organism: Chrysanthemum seticuspe (assembly GCA_019973895.1). Classification (NCBI taxonomy): domain Eukaryota; kingdom Viridiplantae; phylum Streptophyta; class Magnoliopsida; order Asterales; family Asteraceae; genus Chrysanthemum; species Chrysanthemum seticuspe. Next base: position 145,216,026 of record BPTQ01000005.1, on the reverse strand, counting down.
GTTCATTTGTGTTTGATTGTTTATGTTCGTTTAGTGTCATAATGAGTGAATATAAACGAACATGAACAACTCATTTTCTTAACAAACGAACATGAACAAGAAATTCGTCCGTTACAAGAAAACATGAACAAGGCTCCGTTCGTGGTCGTCCGGTTTGTTTACAGCCCTACCTTTTAGGATCAACGAATCTGTAGAAATAGTGCATGGACAGAAAAATTGTTATGTTGGTGGTATAAAAAAATCAGTTAACAATTAAATTGTGGGTGATTCGTGATTTTATTTATATCTCGTCAATCACAATTGATCGAGTTGAAAAACTTACTTATTTAGGTCTCATAAAAGCTATAAATGGCCACGTACTTTTCGAATTTTTCTAACTTGAAACACTTACTTTTTATTACCTTACTTCACCAACGTACTTGTTAGTTTTGTGCTAATATTACCAATGTGACCGGTTATACTTCTATTTCATATATATATTTTTTAATTAATCAGTAAATAATTACACACACAAACACACACACACACACACATATATATATATATATAGTAAGGATCTAGTGAGAAGTAAATTAAAATAAGAAGTGGTGAGAAGTGACCAAAATCACGCATTTGAGATGCAACGACTTGCATTAGATGCATTTCTATTTATATAGATGCAACATCTTGAGTTTTGAAAGTTAATTTGATGTATAGATGGTGCAAATTGATTTTCATGATTTCGGCATGTGTAGAGGAACAAAAAGTAAGAAAAATCACGAAATGCATCTAAAATACGTATATGCATCTGATTAAAAGCTAGAAAATACACTATAGTGCGTTATAATGCATCTAAGATTATAGGGATGCATCTAATGTAGGTCGGTGCATCTCGGATTTGCGGTTATAGTTCTTCTTATTCCTTCTTATTTTAAGTAATCTTCTTATTTGATCCAAACTCTCTCTCTCTCTCTCTCTCTATAACAAGTAATCTTCTTTTGTCCGTTTGATCGCCGTCATTAGGATTTCGTCCGTTTTCGTAAGTTTTCATCCACCTTTTGGTCCTAACAAGTAATCTTCTTTCATTCGTTTTCGTAAGTTTTCATCCGTCTTCTTATATTTTCATCAATTTCACTCCATTTTCATCTGTTTCGTATGTTTTTGTACTTTTTATATGTTTTCTCTGTTTTTGTACGTTTTTCTCCATTTTCATACATTTTTGTATATTTTCGTCTGTTTTTATACGTTTTCGTCCGTTTTTATCCGTAAGAAAACATAAGAAAACGTACAAAAATGTATAAAACATATACAAACAAATGAAACCATAAAAACGATGAAATGCACAAAAACGTAAAAAAGGTAAAAAAAAAATACAAAACTGTACAAAATTGTTTAAAACGTATAAGTCGTATTTTTAAATTTTACAAGATCAAGTGTCAAAGCTGAGAAAACGGGTCTGAAAGTTAGTTGGATTGTTTGATTTTTCATTTTTAAACCATAGGGAATTAGGAGCTCTCCTTTTAAAGGAGTGATATTTAGGATATAAATGAATTTCTGGAATTTTTGGGAATTTTTCCAAGGTGTCTAAACAGGTCTAATAAGCGTAAACGTTTGAGGTGTACTTTCTGAACACTTTCTGGGGAGGTCTGGAAATATGGATTTTTAAACCATACTTAGACTCTGAGATAAAATCTACCAATATTTGTGAAACTACTTAACTAATGTGAGAACCTCTGGCAATTTTCTTATAATATTTGGAATAATGCTGATGGGTTTAAAAATTCGTGTAAAACTGGTCCAGATGTGAAGTTAAGAAAATAAAAGGCACAATGATGATAGCAATAAGTAAAACACTTACAAACGTATGAGAAGCTTATAAAATTAATATGTTGGTATTATGTGAGTATATTTAATTTAGATCTTGTGAAGTGGGAGAAGTGATTAGCTTTGTGTGCTTTGCTCTCGTGCACACACTTTGAGGTACAAATATTCTGTCATTTCAGTAATGACACTTCTTTTCTCTCATGACTCTTGTCCATTGTGATATTCGATTCGTATTCCCCTTACTTTGATTTGATATGACCCATTCGATATGATTCGTTTTGGTATGATCCTCTGATTTGATATTCGATTAGTTATTCGTTTGATATGTTATCCGTTTGAGATCCCTTATTGATATGATTCCATTATATAATTAGTTTGATATGATATGATTTGTTTTATCTGGTTGCCCGAGCTAACTAGCCATGGAGGTACCATGGCCATGTCATTGATGCACCAATGGCATGACACTATCTGGGGTAGTGTGATTAGTCCTCGGCGTTCCCTTTTGATATGATTATGATATGTGTGCACTTGGCCATTATGAATACGTGTGTACAGTCTTGTACTGACATATGTATATTTGATTTGTTTTGCAGGGAGCGTATGGATGCATCGTAGGTACTCAGTTCAGTTTTGGTGATGTGGTGCGTGTGTGCAATACACCCCCTCACATTTGGGAGCTGGCTACTCCATTTGGTACTTGAGAGGTCTCCCCTCCTTGTGCACTTATAATTTGACGGATTTGATATGATTTGGCAGATATGGGTTATGATATGTGATTTGTTAGATTTGGCTATTGGAGTATCTTCTTTAGTATTAGGTGCTCATTGAATATTCTGATTTTGGTTATTATGTGACTATCTGATATTCCGATTTATTCGTTTACTATGCCTATTCAGTCATTCAGTTGACTACTTATTCACTCACTATTCTTATGTGATTCGTTTGACTATCAGACTCATGTTTCAGTTCATTTGGTTATTATACTCAGTCTTCAGATCATTTGATTTACTATGCTTTCACTCTATTTCGGTTGGTTGCCAAGCTTATACTTCAGATTACCACTTCATCCATTTACCAAGCTATTATACGATTATTGAATTCAAGTGTTGACTATGCTATTATATGATTATTTGATCTATCTGTTTACCATGCTGGTATATGATTACATGATTGCTCTGGTTACTATGTTAGTGTGTGGTTACCTGATTCATCTGTCATCATGCTAATATCTGATTATCCGCTTACCATGCTTTTATGTGACTATTTGATTCTTCTGGTTGCCATGCTAGTATGTAATCATTTGATTTACCCATTTATCATGTTATACTTCATTCAGTTATTTCATGGGCTATGATTATCATTTAGTAATCCTACATGCTATTTGTGACTACCATGTTTGTACTTTTGTTTGGTATTTTCTGAGGCTCATGTTATCGGTTCGGCAAAGTAATTGATGCTTACCTGACTTGTTGATCTGCTATGTTTACACTTATGTTCATTCTACTGGTATGAAGGAATATGGTTCAACTTATGTTATCTATCTAGTTGACTTGTTTAGTTGCCATGCTATATTCTTGTTCAGTTACTTCATTTGATTATGATGTTCATTTAGTATTTCCTACCTATACTTGTGACTGACATGCTTATACTTCTCAGCTTGTTATGATATTTATTATGTTTATTAATTGTTGATTTTTTGACTTGTGTGATTGCCATGCTTACATTCTATTCAGTTGGATTTCACCTGACTATAGAATTCTGCTTAGCTTATGTATATCTGATTATTTGATTTTTTTTGTTTTGCCATATTCATGTTTTAGTTGATCCGCTGATTGATATGTTTATACACTGTTTGGTTGCTTGTTTTGATTATGATACTTTTCATCAACTCCTATATGATTATGTTTCGATACTTGTAGGTTTGGTTATTTATATGAGCTTATATTTGTTAAATTATTCGCTGCTTTGCTTTACTTTGGTCTTTTGATTTCTGTTCCTTTCATAGACTTATTGTGCTCATTCGCTGCAATTTTGTTATCAGTCTCCTTTGTTTCGTTTTGTATTTTTGATTATGTTTAGCTTTTGTTTTGTTATATCTGTTCACTGGGCTTTTTAAGCTCAACCGCATTTCTTTTCCATGTGGCAGGTACCAAGTGGGATGCTGGGCTTTGATGGGCTGAGAGTAGGAGCTTTTGAGTGAACCAACCCTAGTTTCCCTTATTATTGGAAGAACATTTGCTTTGATATTTCGTATCTTTTAGACATGTTGGATTATGTATTTTTTTCTTTTGTAAGTCATTCATTTATATGACTTGGTATTTTATTTAATAAGACTTCCTCTGTTAGGATTTAGAAAATCCAGTAGTTAAAGAGTCGGTCACCTCAAGTATATGTATTCGTTAGAAAGCTCGTAGTCGTAGTCATTTAGTGTTAGTAAGTAGTTTTTTAGGTAACACCGTGGAGGACGGACGGGTCTTTACCCACTGTATGCCTGATCCACAGCCCGTAGAAGGCGTTTCATGTAAGAACTATAAATACCATTTGCCTAGCAAGGCATAGGGTTGGAGCTTCATAATATACTTTTGTTTCTCTCTCTAGAAGTTCCCAACTCTCTTCACTTTTCCTCTCTAACTCAAGTCTCATTCGAATCCTTGTATACTTGATTATGTGTTTGTGAAAACCAATATGTAACAATTGGTATCAAGAGCCATGGTTTGATCATCTACCTTTTATGTTCTTGGATTTCTAGTGGGTTTCATAAGGTTTTTGGGTTTGAATGAGTTTAGAGTAGTTTGCATCATTTGGATCATTTCTTGTGTTAAAGTTTGAATTTTGATAGTACTTTTATGTTTAGAATCATTATAAGTGTTTAGACTTTGGTTTGGAAGGCTAGAATCATCGTGGTTGGGTTGTTTTTGGATTGAAAAGTGGTGTTTTTGAAAGTTTCTTGCATGCGATTTTTGTCTCGTATAGACTTTCTTCTATGCGATTTGTCCTTAAATACTATGCGATTTGTCTCTTTAATGAACGCTTTTAAAGCGATTTGTCATATTTCATATGCGATTTGTCATTTTTGTGAAGCGATTTATCTAGTATGCGATTTGTCTATTGAGACAAAACGACAAGAAGGGAAAAAGAAGTGGAAGTAGTGGGTGTACTTGTGTACTATGCGATTTGATTGTTGTACGATTTGTGTCTTAAGCGATTTGTCTCTTAAGCGATTTGATACTTAAGCGTTTTGACACTTAAGCGATTTGTCATCAGCGCGATTTGTCACCAGTGCGATTGTCATCAGTGCGATTTTTCATCAGTGCGATTTCTCTCCACTGCAATTTGACCACTGCGATTTGATCAAGAAAATTGAGTTTTGACTTTTACGGTTTGACTACTTGCGATTTGATCACTTGCGGCTTGACCAAAGTTGACTTTTTACGTCAAAACTTCAAACGGCCATAACTTTTGAACCGTAACTCCGTTTTCAGCGAAATATATGTCAAAACGGCCGAAACAGCCTGAATATTGTGAGGTTTCATGACAAAGTCGTGAAACGAATTTTTCGAGGCCCAAATCCCTTCGAAAGGAAGTTATTGAGGTTTTAAGTTTTTAGACCTAAAATTCACCGTAAAAACGTGCGTCAACCAATCCAAATCTCAACCGAACAACATCACAGCTAATCCTACAAACAATCATAAGTCCTAACACACAATCTTCTATCATTGTGTCGAGCCATCAGTCATCTTAACACGTTCTATTGGTCATTGCTTAACGGTTTCTTCTTGATTTTGTAAAATCATGCCTAACGATTCAGATTCAGTTGTATCTAAGATACTCAGTTTATACGACGTGATCAATGAACAGAAGATACCCAACAATGTACAACAAACTATCGTGTTTAATTCGGATAATGCTAATATAGAATCTTCGTGCTCAAAGTCACAAGAAAGAGAGGAGCACCAACCACAACTTGTGCATGTTAATGCAAAGGAAAGCTCCATGGAAGCTTCTGATGTACCCAAGAGAGAGATGCACCAGCCACAACCTGTGCACGCCAATGCAAAGGAAAGCTGCAGGGAAGCTTCTCTTGTACCTAGTTGTGCATCTTCTGATGAAAATGATGATTATTTGCTGCATGATTACACTGCATTTATCCCTGCTGACTCATTGACCACTAGGCTTAACATATATAAGGATCAAGTTGCCATCTATGAACAGCGTGCTAAATTTGAATTGACTACCCGTGAGCAGGAGATGGATAACCAAATGCGTACACTTATCAGAAAAAGTAATTTTAGGGAAGAAACATTAAAACAAGAGTTAAATTCCTTACAAGAAAAACTTAATAAAACTGTTAAGCAAAAGCAAGAACTTCATGAAAATGTAAAAGTGCTTAAACATGAATTCAATGCTAAGGAATCAAAACTTTTAAATGATTTTTTCAACCTAAAAACTTTGAAGAACAAACTTGAAAACAAGTTGTACGTACAAGGTAACACCATTCAGACTGCTCACATAATCACTAAGTATAGAGTATTAAGCGATGAGCATAGTGTTGGCCTTGTAGAGGAACCCAATCCTGAGTATGGTAAGAAAGCAAAAGCTGCACAAAAGGTGATTTATGATAGTAATTAAATCCTTAAGCCTAGACAAATGCCTACTCGTTTAGAGAGCACTGAAGAGGATAGAGAGTTAGAAGATGCCTCTAGAGAGAAAATGGAAGAGAAACTTAAAGATCCTTGGTGTATAGATTATAATATAACATTCAAAACTCCAAATTACACTAAGGAAAATTGGCTTGCCTTGAACAAGTTTAGACCTCAAACTCAATTAACCCTGAACAAGTGTTTTGGAAGGTAGATATGGAAAAGAAAAAGGCTGATGAACTTGTTGAACAGAATCCACTCCTTAGGAAATTGCCTCCAGCCACTGTGTATCCTCCAAATACACCAATGCATTTAGTGCCTAGAAATCTTCCCACTCAAAGTAAAACCTTAATCAGCTTATACGTAGTTTACCAACTATTTGTTGATTTTGAGAAAACATGTAAGAAGAGAATCACACCAACAAGAATTACTGAAGGGGAAAGGGGTTTTGAGCAAACTAAAGAATGTTATCTTACTGAGGTCATTCCTTTCTTTAAACAACTAAAAGAACAATTCGAGGGTATTAAAAAGGCCATAGATATGGAAGTTAACGAAATGAAAAAGATGTTTAATGAAATGAAAAAAGAGGTTAAAGAATATGAATGTGAGCTTAAAAGTAATGAGATTGAGAGGAAGAATATTCACATCCTTAATGAGAATTTGATTTCTAGATGTATTGCTCAAGATATGTTTTACACTGTCACAAATTATTGTATTATTGCTTCTCAATTTCATGATTTATCGATTGCTTTGAAGGTCTCACAAGATCGTGTCAATGAGCTTGAAACCAAAAATTCAAAATTGCATGACAAGATCGAAAAGGATGATCATGATAACATGGTCAGGCATTTTTCTAAACTAGAAGTTGAATATCTTGATTTACAATTAAAATATCAACATCTTAAAGAAAGTGTTAAAACCTCAAATGCCAAGACATCTTCGGATGCTCCTGAGTTTGATGCCGTTTGTGAAATAAACAAACGTGATGAACAGATTCGAGCTCATTGTAACACGATCAGAAAGTTGAAAGCTCAAATTTCCCAATTGAAGGGTAAAATGAGTGAAGTGAATGGCTCCCACATGCCTCCTCCTTTAGATTCTCAGAGTTCTCAAAATTTCCATCTTCAAAACCTCAATTACAACATGAAAATGAGTGTTTTCTAGCAGAAAATGAAAAGGTTAAATTGCATTTCAAAGAGTTACATGAATCAATTAAGGTCACTCGTGACAAGAACAATGAAAAGACAACATCTTTGCAAAAAGAAATTGAGAATCTGAAGAATCAGGTAAAAGGGAAAATGCCAATCACCAGTGGTGAGAATGTTGCACCAAAGGTGCCTGCTGATTGTACAATAATTCGTACGACCAGGCCTTCGATGGTGATCGAAGGGTATGAGGGGTGATATGCTTGCGCCAAACTTGTAGTCAATCTGAAATAAGAAATAGTAGACACTTCGTTAAGTGATTGCGCAGGGGTTGGGCCCTGCGAACCACCTCCGGCGTGTGAATAAGTATGTGATATGAGTTATGGATAATATGATGTATGTGAAATACTGTGTTGAGTGAACATACCATTAAAATGACTCGTCCAACCTATTTATAGGTGATGAAAATAGCTTGGAGAGTGTTAGCATACGTTTAGGAGATCATGGGGGGCGTCCCCTGATTTATGGTAACCGCTAGGGCTTCATCCCCACTATCTCGGACTTGGCGGGGAAGCTAAGGACATAGTGGGAACGTGGGGGAAGACCAAGTCAAGGTTCTTATTTGTCTTGGCATCTTCAAGGGAAGACACCGAAGGGCATAGGCCTTCGGCTGGCGGATTCCCAACTGGTAACCATGTCAATGATGAATGGTTTTACGCCACCAATGACTTATGAAGAAAGACTTGGGTCTTCGTAATGTAATTTCGACTGAGGCCGAAGGGGGGTCCTTCGACCTGATCGGAGGGTACGTCATCAAGCCCCCCAGTCGAAAGTGATATGTACGAACAAGAAATATTGCTTACGACTCAGAAGTAAAAACGAAACCTCCCCTTCATCACAAAAATGAACGAAGATGAAAAGTCTTGTTAATATTGAGCGCATTAAATGCATGATTAATCCTAACTACCCCTGTTTCCTCGGTAAAAGTAAACATCATTTCAAAATTTAAAAAAGGTTTGAAATCCGGTAGAAAAGGGATAGGTCCGGACACGTGTAGGGCTGAGATGCAACATTTGTAGGGTATATAAAATGCAAAAAACAATAAAACCCTAACAAAGTAACTCTCGCCCAAAGTTATTCACCTACTAAAACTTCTTCCGATCAAGCCTTCGACCAAACAAGGTAAAGCGCTTCTTCTTCTCTGTATTTCGAATACATTTTATGTTCTTTAGAAGGTAGCATGTCTACCAATAAAAAATTTGTGATAAAACAACAAGGTTGCACGCTAACCAGGGAGGAGCTTAAAGCATTCCTCACTAATTATCCCATTCCAAAGGAACATAAAATAATGCTACCGAGTAAAAATCAAGGGATATTTGATGCCCCTGAAAATTATGTAGGCCTGTATACCCATGCTTTCACCACTTCCAACCTTAGGATACCTTTGCATCCTTTGATCTTAGAATTCCTCCGGTATTATGAAGTACACATTTCTAGGTTCAACCCTTTTGGCCTAGCCAAGCTTACAACATACATTGTTATGTGTAAAGCTTATGGGTTTGAACCATCCTTGACTGTGCTTAGGGGTTTTGCTGTGATTTTCTTTATTTTCGACTGGAGTCCCGTTGGTAGATACTTCTTTTGCTTCGATCCAGGTGTAAGCCTTCTCCACCAAGCCTTTGTAGGTTGCAGGGAGGTCGGTGGAGAGAAATTCGACTAGACTTCTGTTTCGTAAGCCATGCACAAAACCTGAAATGCGCTGGTCTTCGTGCAAGCCCATTATTTGTAATGTGTCGTCAGTGTATCTGGTAATGAAAGCCCTGGTGCTCTCATTCTCCCTCTGCTTGATATTGTGTACTGTCAGGTGTGTCCTTGTGAACTTTTTCTGTTGGCTAAAATGTGATCTGAACTTGGCCTTGAGATCATCCAAATTCACAATGCTACCCGGTTTTTGCCCGTTCCACCATATTCGAGCAGAGTCTCGTAGGATGTATGTAACATATGACAAGCGACAGGCATAACCCACTTCTGCATTCTAATAGCCCCTTCAAACAAGTGTAAAAAGTTATCCGGATCCCCTTTCCCATCGTAGGTACCAATATGCGCGGGCATTTTCAGCCCATCGGGTAAAGGGTAGTCTTCTATCCATCTTACGAAGGGTGTTGTGGAGCCCATGGGCTCCGAATAAAGGAAATTATAAGGTGGCATGTAGGTAGGGTCAGCATTGTACGGGTTATGATTTGGAGGTAATCCAACAGGGTTTTGGTTGACATATTGAGGGTAAGCAGTAGGTATATAAGGTGGGTGACTTCCTAGAGTGTACGAAGGGTATACCATAGGTTGTCCATAGGGCATACTTCCGTATGGTTGAGTGAAACTGGGGTTACTAGTCTGCCCGTTAGGTGGGGGATAAACCCCTTGAGGGTAAGATTGAGCCTGAAAAGGAGGGTACATACCATGAGGAGGAAGATTTCCTCCCCCATTCATTTGAGGTGGATCGCCTTCTACGCCGGATGCATGAGAAGGCTGCAGTGGAACCCCCACTTCAGTTCTTCCCAGATGAGCCGCCAAGAGTGGTGGCAGATTAACCTCCGTAGCCTCCCTTCGGTGACTCCTTCCATTGGAGCCTTCTATCGTGCCTTCCCGCCTAGTCGGAGCCCTCCCCGGAACGTCTTCGAAAACAACCGACCTTCCGTTAGGCCTTCGACTGCTCGGAGACCCTATCCTTAGCACTGAGCGAGTAGTCCCAGGAGCCAAGGGTCTAGTCTCCATTTCCAACTCTTCATCATACTCATCGCTTAAGTATTCTAACTCCCTTCGCATCTCCACGTTCCGAGCTTGCCTCCTTCGAGCTCTTAGTAAAGATTCTAATGCTTCGATGTTAGCTTCAACATATGCCGGACTAATTACCGGTTCAGGGTTAGCTGAGGTTGAAGCATGGTTGTTGGGGGTTATTTCAGGGTGAGATCGTATGGTAAAAGTGGATGCGGTTACGTTGGGAAGGTTGTTAGGATCGTTGACTGGAATTGGTTTCAAGGTCGAGAAACCCGGTGGAGGTGTATCTTCTCTTCCTTGAGTCATGCCGTAAAACTAGTGAGAGTGATTGACTGGGTGTAAGTTTGGAATAACGAGACCAATAGTAGCGGGTCACACGGATGGCGCCACTGATTGTACAATAATTCGTATGACCAGGCATTCGATGGTGATCGAAGGGTATGAGGGGTGATATGCTTGCGCCAAACTTGTAGTCAATCTGCAATAAGAAATAGTAGACACTTCGTTAAGTGATTGCGCAGGGGTTGGGCCTTGCGAACCACCTCCGGCGTGTGAATAAGTATGTGATATGAGTTATGGATAATATGATGTATGTGAAATACTGTGTTGAGTGAACATACCATTAAAATGACTCGTCCAACCTATTTATAGGTGATGAAAATAGCTTGGAGAGTGTTAGCACACGTTTAGGAGATCATGGGGGGCATCCCCTGATTTATGGTAACCGCTAGGGCTTCATCCCCACTATCTCGGACTTGGCGGGGAAGCTAAGGACATAGTGGGAACGTAGGGGAAGACCAAGTCAAGGTTCTTATTTGTCTTGGCATCTTCAAGGGAAGACACTGAAGGGCATAGGCCTTCGGCTGGCGGATTCCCAACTGGTAACCATGTCAATGATGAATGGTTTTACGCCACCAATGACTTATGAAGAAAGACTTGGGTCTTCGTAATGTAATTTCGACTGAGGCCGAAGGGGGGTCCTTCGACCTGATCGGAGGGTACGTCATCACCTGCTTATTCTAAATATGCTGTAACTGTGAAGTATATTCCTCCTCATTGTAGGAATAATGAATTGGCATTTCAAACATATCTTTCGTACCTTAAGGATAGTCTAGAAAATCTCCATGAGATTGTAGAAGAGGATAAGATAGAGAAACCACTTGATAATGTGGTTGGGCATGCATGCTTATATGCCAAACGATCTCAGGAAATCTTAGAATGTATAATTGCAACATGTCCTAAATCTAGTACTAGGAAAGATAGTGTAGTTATGCCCAGTTCTATGCCTAAAGTCAAGCATGTGTCCTTTGATGCGCCTCATAGATTCTCAAAACCCAGCACATCAAAACCAAAAAATCAAATGACAGTAAAACAAACTAAGGTTCCCATCATCATTTCTACAGAAGTTAAGAATGACACTGAAGTTAGAGGGTCAAAGCCTAGAAGTACAACAAAGAAGGATAGGACTACGCAAACTAAAAGTGGTCATAAAAAAGAAGTAGAAGATCACCATAGGGACAGTAAGTTTGATTTGAACAAAAAGAATCGTGTTGGTTCTAGTATTAGCTCTAAGCTTACTGCAATTAATTCGAAGTCTTATGCTGTCTGCAAAACATGTAATGAATGTTTAATTTCTGGTAATCATGATAAATGTGTTGTGTCATTTCTGAGGTCTAAGAATCAAACCCCAGTTAAGAAAGTCTGGAAAGCAAAATAGATTAAGCAATCCTGGAAACCTACAGGGAAGGTTTTTACCAATGTAGGATTTTAGTGGAAGCCCACAGGTCCAATATTTATGCATGGCAAACCTTGCCCCTTAACTAGATCCACTATGCCTAGAGTAGTGCCTGTTAAGGTTTGGAAGCCAACTGGTAGAATAATCCCATTAGGCACACAATGCTCTTTGACTAAGTCTGATGCTCCTACTGGTTTAGCTCCTAGTGATAATGCCATAGCACCTAGGGTTTCTGTTGATTCAAATATTGTTTGCGCTAACCAAAAGGAACCCATTTGCACATGGGGATCCAATGTTTTCAAATTGCCATCTTTGTTTGTGTTCCAATGCAAGTCGTACAAATCGTCCATTGGTACTTGGATTAAGGCTGCTCTAAACAGATGAGGGGAAATTACAATGACGTTTGTTCACATCAGTTCAGGCCTCGTACTTCATCATTATGGCATCTGAAGATAACACTTCAGGCCTCGTTCCTTAAAGAAAAGAAAAGTGTACGCTTCAGTGCGCTTTATCTTCAAAAGAAGAGAAATCTTCTCATTAATGACCATTCTCATCAACAAGCTTCATGCTTTCTCAATACTCACTCAGTTATCAAGTGGAACTATGATAAGGTTTTAAAAGGTACCATTTTGAGGGGTCGTTTAAGTCCTTATTTGATCACTTTTGTATCCGTTATTGCTTAATATCGTTTCTTTTCACTTTTTAGGTCTCTTGAAGGCAAAATGCTGGAATGGCACTTATTTGGACGAAAAGGCGCGAATATATGAAGAAAATGGCCAAAGTCAAAATCGAGACACTCACAGCTGCTGAAAATAGAAGGCGACGGCGTCAGGTGCTATTTGCGACGCCGTCCGAGGATTTTTGTGACGGTTCAGAACCCAAAACTCGTATTTTCAAGTGACGACGTCCAGTTGTAAAAGAGTAGGCCGTCGCTACTCAGACGGCCTAGATGCAATCCAGACGACGTCAGAAGCTGAAGAGGACGGCGTCACGGACATAAGGTGACGCCGTCGCAAGGTTAACGTGGCCAAGACGAAACCCTAATGACGGCGACACGACGGCGTCACGAAACATAAGGTGATGCCGTCGCATATGTAATCTTATATATAGAATCCGAATTTTTCAGTTTTAGAGAGAGTCTTTTGGAGTGAAAACCTAAACCGAACCTAAGGTGTCTTGTACAGTATTTTAGGGTTTTAAACCCTATCTTACATCAAGATAAGTATTTACTTCATTAATTCAATTATGTCTTTGATTATTTGTGTGTATGCTTGCATGTTCTCCATGTCCGGCTAATTTATTTGTGTGTTTGCTTAGGAAGTATGAAACTTAATTATTGAATATTGATTGGTTGTTTCTTATCTTAGTTGATTAATGATCTAGTAATGTGATAGGTCATTCGTTGTGTACTTAATGCTTGATTCATCTTTGTGAACCTTAGAATATAATTACCTGAGTAGTTGTAGGCTAAACCATCCAAAGAGTGCCTTAGAGTAAGAGTTTATTATCCCTAGTGGGTTTTGTAGACGAGACCCTTTGGTAAGTTCAAAGAGTTAGGGAGAAACGCATACCCTACAACTTTAGACACACAACGCAACTAAGAATAAGGACGTGACAACTCAACCATCAATAGGAGATAATTAAGGAGTAGTACAACCTAAGTAAACACATCTTTAAACTATCATACGAGCACACATTAATTAGACATAGACTCCCACAACCTTAGTTTAGATAATTAGATAATAGTAGAGTAATCGGTAGAAATACCAACCCCCCAAATCCAATACCCGAGATTCGTACCTTTCCATTTCATAAAATATAAAAATACAAAAAATAATCTTCCTCAACCTTAACCTTAGCGTAGTAACTCCTTACTAGCATTCCTATTCCCCTAGAGAACGATATCAATACCCGTGGCTTACCCTAATTACTACACTACAACGATTAGGTTCACTGCCTAGGGTGTTATAAAACTTGCTCGAAGAAAAGGAAGTTTCCTTGACCCCGAACGACGCGTGTAGCGTTATCAAGTTTTTGGCGCCGCTGCCGGGGAATAGAATAGCTAGTTAGTAGTCCATCTCGTTTAGGTCTACTCACAAGATTCCTATCAAGTGAGATTTTTTCTTTTTATTAGCTTCCTTGTAGTCTATCCCCCTTCTTTGTGTTTGTGTTCGTAAAACCCTTTTCATTTGTCGCTATGGCAAGTGAAGTTGCATTTGAATCATTAACAAATGAGGAACAATTGAATTTTGCAGATTGGTTTAGGTTTTATTGTTCTGATAAATTTGTGAGTGATCTTAAAGATATCCAAAAGAACAAGGGTGTAAGATTGGATGGATTTGGTATATTTTGTGTTTGTGTAGCTTCTATTCAACGATCGTTGTCAAGATCAACTCCTTTTAGTGACACCATCTTTAGAATTTTTCAGAAAAGCCTCCTATGCATAAACCTTCAGTTGTTACAACTTGAGGAAATGGATAAGAAGGATTTATCTAACCTTAGGCATCATGATCAAAAAGACCTAGTTTTTAAGAACATGAAACCTAAACCCAAACAAGATTGTGAGATGGTTGAAGCTAAAATACCTACTTGCATGTGTGGGATAGATTTCAAACATTTAGGAGATCTAGATATAATGGAGAAAAAGGTGGAAACTCCAAGCCCACAAGCCCTACCATCACTTGAGGAACACACATCACCTATAACTTACCCGGAAGAAATAGAAGAGACTATAGGAGCCCCGATTGATAGAGAACCTTTGGACCAAACGCCACTAGAGAATGTAGGTTTAGATGCTTGTTGTCATGACCTCTCTCTTAGTCCTAGGGAAGTTCCTAATTTTGATGAACCGGAGCCTCAACCAAAAACCTTACCCAATGTTCCGTCTTTATATGTGAATCTTGGAATTGAATTAGGCCCCAATCCACCCATCAAAATAGATAGTCCGGGTAGTTGCTTGATAAAGGTGGTAGATTCTAGGCCATGTAGAGTGGAAGCTAATATAGGAGTAACCCATGACCTTACACACTTATATCACCCATTCATGGTTGATAACAAGAAACATTATGGGTTTAAACCGGGTTTAGTAAGTCAAGATGGATCCTTAACTAAGAATCTTTTGAAGTTGATAGAAGATGATCCTTTTTTAGGAGAGAGATTTGATTCACCCGCTACACCAATTGAATTAGGTAAGGTTATAATAAATAGAGCACACTCCTTTGAGCACATAAATCACCCATCACTCTCTCCTCACGTAGCAAATTTCCACCCTAAGGGTGTATATTGCTACTATCACCCGCACTTAAACTTAAGTGTAGGGAAAACCTCCCCTTTATCCGTTAAATAAGGGTAGAGTCAGGCTCGTGACTCGAACAAAAACAAGCGCTTCTTGGGAGGCAACCCATGTGTTTTTCCTTTTTCATTTTTATTTGTGTGTCATATATCTTTTATTGATTGTCTATTCTCATGTTTAAATTTGTAAAAATGCTTTATTTTGTTTTTAACCTCGTCTTAATCACATATAAAGGTATTTTACATAAAGGATAAGTGTAGGGAGGATTACACACGTTTTCAAAAGAAACGTAAACATGAGAATAACAATTAACTAAAAGATATTTATGTTTGTTTGTTCGAGTCAAATGCTTGTATCGAGTCATAATGGATGTTTTGCAGAAATTTTTCCAGATTCTAAAGATGTAAATTTTCTAGAATTTTTTCCAGAAAATCGCAGACTAGTTTTTGTCAGGATAACCTGACGGCGTCAGGATTGCAACCTGACGGCGTCAGGAAGGAGTAAAAACATCAGATTACTTTTTTCTCGTTTTCTGAGCTACTTATAAATTTTTGGAATTTTCCAGGTCTTAATTTTCTTAGAAATTCTGTAAACATCCATTCCACAAGCATTATATCCTAGTTTAAATCGAGTCTTATATATACTATTACCGCCGATTTTACGCGAAGGTTTCGTTTATTTTCTTCAAGTGTGCAGGTTTAGTTTGTCAAGAAGAAGTTACATAAGATTGGAAAGAGCTTTTCACGCAATAATTCTTCTTGAAAAGGATTTAACCACCACTTTACACGGATCCTACCGAGCTAATCAGGGGAGTATTAGTTTCTTTCGTTTTTAATTACCTTCCATTATCATAACTTTGATACTTTCGGGGAACATTGGGGACAATGTTCAGTTTAAGTGTAGGGAGGGAAAATAAAACGGGAACTTTGAAACTATGCTTATCCTTGACTATTTGCTTTGTCCAATTGTGATTGTGTAATAAACCATGAGAAAATGTCGGTTAGGGTAATTTTGGCACCAAATTTAAAATTTTTTATGACATATAGGAGTGGGCCATTAGTCTTAACAAAAGCGTCTCATGGATAGGAAGTTGCATGACTAGCACAAAAACCCTTTACCACCCAAATTCCACCAAAATGTGAGGATCGCCCTTAGATTAGTAGGAATTAAAGCATTCATCTTCAATGCTTAGAGTGTGAACCGGTAGTATATTAGATTCTAGAACTTGTTTTGTGATGCATTCCGAGATCGCAAGTGAGGCTACACTTGTGTAGTTAAGAATAACTAAATGATAAGAGGCATTAGGATAACCCTTGTTTGATACCCGTAATATAATTACTTCTTCCATATCGGTTGAGTAATTCCCCCACACCTTTTGCGTTGTACTCATCTTTAGTACACAATACCCCTAGTTAACCCCTCAGAGCCTATCCTTTTCGCGGTTCTCGTGATGTTTCGGTTTTTCCGGAATATCAATGAAGAGCATTGTTTACACCCCACCCCCAAATATACACCCAAATCGCCTTAGCCTACCCCTTATGCACTCACTTTTAGTGCAAATGTTTGTTATCACCCCAAACCCTTAGTTCAATTATCTAGTTGCTTGCATAAGTTGCTAAGTCGAGTCATATCCTTTGTATACAGTTTTGGGACGATTGGGATTCATGGGAAAAGTTAAAGTTTATGAAATGACGGGAAGGGAACGTTAAATTCAAATTCCCTTTGTTTGCATA
The DNA here is from genome assembly GCA_019973895.1 of Chrysanthemum seticuspe. Lineage (NCBI taxonomy): Eukaryota > Viridiplantae > Streptophyta > Magnoliopsida > Asterales > Asteraceae > Chrysanthemum > Chrysanthemum seticuspe. Next base: position 145,198,900 of record BPTQ01000005.1, on the reverse strand, counting down.
ATAATGTACCCCAAGTGTTTTGATCTTTTCAAATCGGGTCAAATTAGTGTTAGAATAATAAAAACTCAAGTGTAGGGATATGCCTATAAATCCCTAGTATTTTGATGTTATCGTAGAGGATGGTAGAGTAAAATTGTATGAAAAAAAAAAAAAAAAAAATCGAAAAAAAAAATAGAAAAAGAGAGAAAAAAAAATATATATATATATATATATATATATATATATATATATATATATATATATATATATATATATATATATATATATATATATATATAGAGTAAAAAAAAAAAAAAAAAAAAAAAAAAAAAAAAAAAAAAAAAAAAAAACATACGGGCTACCATCCTATATCTATCTTTGAATTTATGTTTGTTTATTTCAGTTATCTTGAGTTTAGAGTGTCGAGTCTTGGCTTAGCAACGCCATTCTTCGTATGCATTTAACATAGAGATTTTTGACTTGCCACCACTAAATAGCCTATCCCACCAAACCCTTTGTTTCCCTACCGTAAGCCTAACATTACAACCCTTTAAAAGACCTCTTTGATAGTCTTTCCTAGGTGCTTACGCCAAAGCGATGGAGGTTTGATCTATTCTCAAGCCTATGGTAATCTATGTACTAGGACCGGTTAATGAGTGTTTATCTTCCATTTCCTATTTGTTATATTTCATATATACACCCGAGAGAGATGTGAGTATCCAAACACCCCATGTGAGGTGCTAGTATGTAATTTCCGTGCTTGTTATGACTTTTGCGGGGCTTATATGTGTTGTGGACCGTTTTGAATTAATGCTTCATGACCCCTAACTTATAAATTAATTGGTTAAAAGCACATTTGCTTGAGGACAAGCAAATAACAAGTGTAGGGATATTTGATAAGGTTTTAAAAGGTACAATTTTGAGGGGTCGTTTAAGTCCTTATTTGATCACTTTTGTATCCGTTATTGCTTAATATCGTTCCTTTTCACTTTTTAGGTCTCTTGAAGGCAAAATGCTGGAATGGCACTTATTTGGACGAAAAGACGCGAATATATGAAGAAAATGGCCAAAGTCAAAATCGAGACACTCACAGCTGCTGAAAATAGAAGGCGACGGCGTCAGGTGCTAATTGCGACGCCGTCCGAGGATTTTTGTGACGGTTCAGAACCCAAAACTCGTATTTTCAAGTGACGACGTCCAGTTGTAAAAGAGTAGGCCGTCGCTACTCAGACGGCCTAGATGCAATCCAGACGACGTCAGAAGCTGAAGAGGACGGCGTCACGGACATAAGGTGACGCCGTCGCAAGGTTAACGTGGCCAAGACGAAACCCTAATGACGGCGACACGACGGCGTCACGAAACATAAGGTGACGCCGTCGCATATGTAATCTTATATATAGAATCCGAATTTTTCAGTTTTAGAGAGAGTCTTTTGGAGTGAAAACCTAAAACCGAACCTAAGGTGTCTTGTACAGTATTTTAGGGTTTTAAACCCTATCTTACATCAAGATAAGTATTTACTTCATTAATTCAATTATGTCTTTGATTATTTGTGTGTATGCTTGCATGTTCTCCATGTCCGACTAATTTATTTGTGTGTTTGCTTAGGAAGTATGAAACTTAATTATTGAATATTGATTGGTTGTTTCTTATCTTAGTTGATTAATGATCTAGTAATGCGATAGGTCATTCGTTGTGTACTTAATGCTTGATTCATCTTTGTGAACCTTAGAATATAATTACCTGAGTAGTTGTAGGCTAAACCATCCAAAGAGTGCCTTAGAGTAAGAGTTTATTATCCCTAGTGGGTTTTGTAGACGAGACCCTTTGGTAAGTTCAAAGAGTTAGGGAGAAACGCATACCCTACAACTTTAGACACACAACGCAACTAAGAATAAGGACGTGACAACTCAACCATCAATAGGAGATAATTAAGGAGTAGTACAACCTAAGTAAACACATCTTTAAACTATCATACGAGCACACATTAATTAGACATAGACTCCCACAACCTTAGTTTAGATAATTAGATAATAGTTGAGTAATCGGTAGAAATACCAACCCCCCAAATCCAATACCCGAGATTCGTACCTTTCCATTTCATAAAATATAATAATACAAAAAATAATCTTCCTCAACCTTAACCTTAGCGTAGTAACTCCTTACGAGCATTCCTATTCCCCTAGAGAACGATATCAATACCCGTGGCTTACCCTAATTACTACACTACAACGATTAGGTTCACTGCCTAGGGTGTTATAAAACTTGCTCGAAGAAAAGGAAGTTTCCTTGACCCCGAACGACGCGTGTAGCGTTATCAATCTATTTACCATTGATAGTATTCTTATTTCACTTGCTCAATCAAAATTGGCAATGGCGACTTCATTTGCAAATTTTGTGGGGGAGAATGGTGAATAAACTACATCGTGATGATTTCACTTGTTATAATCAAGAATGGCAACTTCATATGCAATTCTTGAGGGGGAGAAGATGTATGAATATACTGAAGGTTGTTTGACATTTGAGAATAAAGGGTCATACGGCTCCAAACTCATGTAAGAACCGAGCTTCTTCTTATCTTGTCATCTTCACATGGAGTTTCTTCTAAGAGTCGTTGGTTGACATCTTCTCATGGGCTGATATGAGTAATGATAAAGTGCTTCCAGTTAATGCTTCACGTATACATCATCATGATGATTCTGATCTATCAGAATCATCAGGGGAGAGTGAATGTGTACACCAAGGACTCACAAGTTTACCTGATCGGGCTTAATGTCTTATGAAGCGATTTCGGTCGAAGATTGGTTGATTATGTATCTCTTCGTGTCTTATTCTTCGTTCTTCTACCTTATCCACCTTCACCTATCTCGGGCAACAAATTGAAGATCATCAGTGTTCCAACTTGTTAGTTTGGTGTTACCATTTCATGTGTTCATTGCGGGCTGATTGTTAAACACCTTGATGAACATCTTTCTGTCCTTGTTTGATTGGGAGAGATGTTAGTTAAGGGGATTTGCTATATATAAGTTAATTGGAATGCATTTGGTGAGATGAAGATGTCAACTCTGATCCCCAAACGGACAATCTTGAAGAAGGTCGAGTCTATAGTCTGTTCTACATTTTCTGATGCATGTTAGAAGACTAAAGACGAGTTGTATTTAATGATCTAAAGACTTCTTCTTAATCTGGGCATTCATTATAAAGATTGTCAGTTTAGGGGAGAGCACTAATTGGGGGAGATTGAAAAGCCATATTTAATCCCTAATTAGATTTGCTCACATTACTCTACAGCAAGTTGATTCTCATAGATACATTTGAGCTAATGTTCTTCTCAACAGATTTCTAGTATACGGGCTTACAATGGGTTGCTGATTATGAAGTATCAAAACCAGCAAGGGGGAAGGAGACATACTTCTAAAAGCACAACAAGTACACATGACGAACTTAACACTTCTGCTTGATTGAGGTTATTCCGGGAAGACACCCACAGAGAAAATCAGTGTATCTTGTGGCTTTTGGTATATTTCAACTACGTGGGGGAAGAGATTTAATAGACAGTTTCTGAAGATAAAAAAGATACACAAGTGTGTGATGATTTCGATCAGATTGCAATCATCAGGGAAGGAGTCAAACATCTAAACGCACAACTTTACTCGCGGCTATTAGTGTTCTTATTCTAGCCTCATAGAGTGATGATTTCGATGTTATCGCAATCATCAGGGGAGAGAAATGTGTACATTGGGGTCGCAAAGCTGTTTCACTTGAAAGCTTAATCACTTATTTCGAAGTTGACATCCATAGAGATAATCAGTGATTCAACCTGCTACTTCAATGTTACCGGTTATTCTTTCTTTAGGCATTTGGGTACTTCTGGGTCTTGAGCTTCATACACTTTCATCAGGGGAGAGAAAAGTATACTTCGGGGTTATTCTTTGCATATCGGACTTAATCTGCTACTTTGATGTTATAAGTTTCTCTGTCTTTGGGTATATGTGTATTCGGGTTCTTGAACTGTATTCCAAGAGACTGAGTGCATCATTTCAACCACTTGGGGGAATTGGTCTCCTGACAACTTTTGGTATTCTTCGCTTCAGACTTCAGTGGAAAGAAATATGAGAAGATTTTATTCAAGTGTGGGATGAAACGTTGTTGTTCTTCTATCATGATGATATAACCCCGAATGAAGAATCGATGATCGTTCTTAAAAGGAGCAGCAATATTCATGATAATGGTGTGCTCTGTTGTGCACCTGGCTAAGGCAAGCTTGTAAGAAAGCTTAGAATCTGCTCAAGAAGAAGATTTTCGGTTTGGGGGGAAGCTACCAAAGTCTCGCTTTCTTAAAGGCTCATGTTCTGACGTCTATTCTGGAGCCTCAGAAGCTTTGGTGGTGGAAGTTTAAGAGATGACGAATTCTATCTTCTACGATGTGTTGTTCGATATCCTTATCTCGGTACTCGTATAATCATCTTCTTAAACTATATCATCTACTCTATCTTTGTAAATATTTTATCAAAAACCAAAATATAAAAATATAAAACCAACAAAAACAAAATAGAAAAATATAAAATCTTCAAAAATCCATAAAAACTTGAAAATTTCAGAAAATACAAAAATAGTTTTTCCAAGCTATGTCTTCTGGCATCGATAACATCTACGATCTTAGAAATGTCATTCAATAATGGCACGGGACTTTAGATGAAGTTCGAACAGAATTTCATATGTTTTTCAAACATACCTTAATCAATCAAGAAGACTTATTGTCATTTTAGGCAGTAACCCGCTTTTACAAGAAAGAACATAGTCATGCTTAATTTGATTTTGAAACATCATGCTCTGATTCTAAAAACAAAAGTTCATAAGGAAAATTTGTCGCCAAAAAGACGAATGTTTCCTCACAAATATTTTTCCTTCTAAATATTCTTCTAAAAAATATTTGTCATCAAATGAAAACTAAATTGGTTTTGAAAATAACTTGGACTTAATTTTGAAAATTATATAGACTTATCATATGTCAAAATCTCTTTCACTCAATCAACAACTTTGGTCATTGATTGAGGGGGAGAATGATTTCAATCAAAACAAAAAGGTTATTTTTCAAACAATTGGCACGTAAACGAGCAAGGTCTACATTTGTAAATCAAAAGGAATATTTTTGTACAATTGATACCAGACCAAGGCTAATGTTGTGTTTTCATAGGATGCCTAAGCATGTTTGATTATCGGAGTTTAAAGTCTCAAAATCTTATCCTTATCAGTTAAATGTTTTAAAAATAAGTCACTTTTTCTCCTCAAAAAGCTTTCGAAGAATTTAAATCAATTAAGATCTCAAATCTCAAAGGGTTTGAAAATTGTGATTGGGGGAGAAATTGTGATTTAAATTGGACATAAATTGATAATTCAATAAGTGGTTTTAAGATATATAATAACAGGCACTCCTCCCTACATGTGCCAAACGATTTCAAATTTTTTATGCACATGTTAAGGGGGAGCATCTATGTTAAACCAACTAATGATTGAAACATGATTGATTTGTCTCTATGTGCAGGTTCCCTCGAATATGTGCAAAATTCCTTCGAATCTCGATGCACATAGGGAGGGGGAGCAATCTAATAAAAACCTCATCCTTCCCAAAACATTTTATCCAAAGTACTTAAAATACTTGATTTGATTGGGAAGTGATGATGATTATTTTGGAAATTGTTAATCAAATATTGGGACTTTCATTCTCAATCTACGATTTCAAAAGTCCTCTTGCCTCCATGTGCTAAAATGATTTCAAATACTTGAAGCACGTATTGAGGGGGGGGCATTTCTAAAATATCAAAAACAATTAGGGTACAATACGCTTTGAATTTATATCACAAATACCTTGATTGATTTTCAAATGGTTTTCAATTGGTTTCGAGGCGGAATGAACAATACCTAAAGACTGACCAATTTAGTTTATGCATGGAGATATAAGGATGGTTAGGTTAGGTACTCGTTCCCACGATCCTGCTAGAGCCGGAGGGATCTACCCAGGGACAATCCACTAGATAGTGTAGAAGTCCTTAGGAATGATTAAAAAAGGAGAAAAGTGAGAAATGGGAAGAGTGCGGACTGAGATAGAGCTAGAACTGGAATAAACCTAACAAGTTCTAGTTATGAAGTCTCGGTAAGCACTGAAGGGGTTGAAGAATGAAAAAGAACTGAATGTAAAAAGGGTGATAAGAAATAGCCCTCCATTAATTCAACCTTAGGTCAGAAACCGGGTTCAATATATATGCTACTTGTGTCTACTAAAATAACACTGGTATTGAAGACAAGACTTCATGGACCCAGTTACGCACTGCACCTATCTTCCGAAGCTACTCAAGTTCCTCTTAAAAGGGCTTGTTTCATTCTCACGGGGAACCTACATAATCTATTGACTTTCTTTTAGTGATTGTTGATATTGAATAAGGAGACCCTCTCCCTAGTCTCCGGCATAGGAACCAAATATGCACTATTGAGTTTAGAGCCAAGATATCATCAATATATCTCATTAGGACACAATTAATGAAGACTCACTATTTCACACAATGTGGAAAGTGAAAATATATTTTAAGAGTCCTACGCATTATCCTTGCGGTATTGCCAGAACATCCGAGTGATATGTAAAAGTATTCACGATGAAGATGGAAATCCTTCTAGAGCAAACATCAAACAAGCTCTAGGTGGGTGACATGTGAGATCTTTCAAAATATCATGCTTGTGACAACTGGATAGAAACAATGGGGCGATTCACTCTTGAATCAACCTTGGTCCAGGAAATGGATTGACGGATACCTTTGAAAAACCAGTCATTGTGCTCAACAACTCTTTTCTCTAGCACATCGACTGTGTATTAAGTTTTCAAAAAAAAATGTAAAGGGTATTTATGATTGATAATTGATTTTCCATAAAACCTTCGTTGTACTGCAAAACACTTTCCATTAAGCAATACACGATTGTTTTCCAAATCATTTTTCATCAATCAGTGAATCTCAATTAGCTGGTTCACTCACTCCGTGCTGTCTTCTTTGAGACGTTCCGGATTGAGAACGGATTGATTATCTGCGAAACCCTGTCAAGGAGGTTCTTCGGAATTCTACCTGATCACAGGCATTACTTGTACTGATCAATGGGGAACCGTGGTTCTTGTAACCCCATTCAACGAAAGTGATCAAAAACACCTTCGTGCGCTTTATTGCTAATTGTTGTTTGCAAGGACACCCGACGGTTGCAGCTGATCAGAATTGAGGAGTCAATCCATAACCGCATGCTCACACACCACAATCATTTCTAAAGAACTCATGATAAGTGCATATCTTCATCAACTGGCTCAGATATTTTCTATCCATGCTTCTGCTACGCTGCTGGAAATATTATGAATCAACAAAATCTTCCGCTACTCTGATGAGAAGATATCATGATCCAAAATTTGAGCATGTCGGTCTGAAGTCACAACTTCACATAATTGCGATACAACAAAGGATGAGTCAGAGATTTGCTATGGCTGATGATCTCAAAGGTGGCTCATAACTCACCATCACGTGGATCAGTTAAAGACCTCCACTAGAAAGAATCAAACATGCGGAACTTGAAGAATCAAAAACTACTGGCTACGAAGCAAAGAACTTAATCAAAAATCCAAGAACACCAAAATGTAATATCTGTTTGTAATTGATGTAATTGAGGTGACCTCCCTTAGGGGGAGATTGTTAGGATTTAGAAAATCCAGTAGTTAAAGAGTCGGTCACCTCAAGTATATGTATTCGTTAGAAAGCTCGTAGTTGTAGTCATTTAGTGTTAGTAAGTAGTTTGTTAGGTAACACCGTGGAGGACGGACGGGTCTTTACCCACTATATGCCTGATCCACAGCCCGTAGGAGGCGTTTCATGTAAGAACTATAAATACCCTTTGCCTAGCAAGGCAAAGGGTTGGAGCTTCATAATATACTTTTGTTTCTCTCTCTAGAAGTTCCCAACTCTCTTCACTTTCTCTCTCTAACTCAAGTCTCATTCGAATCCTTGTATGCTTGATTATGTGTTTGTGAAAACCAATATGTAACATCCGCTTTCTTTTTTATTAGTATGTTCTGATATGACTCAATAATGTGACATCCGGACCCTTGTCGGGTTGGGGTGTTACATTTATATTCGTAATACATTTGGGTATAGGACAAAAAAACATATTGGGTTTGTTTGGTTTGTACATGCGGTTGGAATTAGATTTAGATTTAGATTGGCATTAAGAGAAAAAATTAATAATTAATTAAATAATATATTTGTTTATATATAAATTAAGCTATTATACATTATTTTAAAATAAAATAAATATAGAAAATATGACTTAAATTGAACAAATATGTGATTGACAATTTTAAGAAAATAAAACGTGTAATCTAATTGGTTGAAATCCTCCAAAGTATCTAGTGGAACCTTTTAATCTTTGATTCTATATCCTGTGCCGATCAAATCAAAATGTACCAAACAATATGATTTAATATCATTTGAGGATAAAAGATTATTTACATACCAAGGGATCAATCTCCATTATCTATTTTTATTTGATCTAATGGATGAGATTAATCCCAACAATTTAAAAAACCCATTTTCATCATCTTTTTTCAAATATTAATAACTTTCAAACCGTTAATCATTAAGCGGAAAAAAAAATATCATTGCGACGAGCATTTAATTATCTTTCTATAGATAGGCACTTTGACATCCTTTCGACAATTTTGTTTTTACCTTTTTTTTAAGTTTTTCGTTTTTTTTACGTTACTGAAATTTGCATTAAAAATCATATATGATTAAACACTAATTTGAATATCACATGTGATATTAGTGTTATATCATATATGATATGTAATATTACATATGATATTAGTGTAATATCACATGTGGTATTAGTGTAAATCACATGTGATATACATATCATATCACATGTGATATCACATATCATATATGATTTAACACTAATATCACATGTGATATTCAAATTAGCGTTTAATCATATATGATTTTTTTCATGCAAATTACAAGTAACGTAAAAAAAGACGAAAAAACGTGATAAAAATAATTTTTTTTTCGAAAGTATATCAAAGTGCCCGTTTATAAAAAGATAATTAAATGATGTTCGCGACGTTGTAAATATTTTCACTTAACGATTAATGGATTAAGAGATATTTAAATTATAAAAAATATGTGAAATAATAAAATGCTTTTAATCTCAGCCATTGATTTCTTTTTAAATGAATGGTGGAGATGAGTCCCTTGGTATGTAAAAAACGTTTGGTATGTAAAATAGCTCTCCTCAAACAATATATTTGAGATTTTTTTATAACCAAACCCAGTAATACCCACATACCAAACTGGTCCCTAAAAAGAATTTGGTTGAAAGTGTCCATTAAAATAAAAAAGACAGTGTTTTCGTCATTAATACTCCCGAAAAAGGTAATAATAAAAATAAAAAAATCTTCAAAGGAAAGAAAAAACCCACTAAACTAATTTTGCTTCAATGTAGTTTTGGAAAACATTTTCATATAAATATTGTTGATCCGCCTATCGGTATTTGATTAAAAAAATTCATAAAGGGGGCATTTTGTTCATTCTTTCGACTTCACGTGGCGTCTTTAACCTAACAAGGATCAACAATTCGTCCTGCGTATGACAAAGGTTTACGGGTTTCGTCCTGACTTTGACTTATCAGGAAAACAACCCCAACTCCCTACCATTATGGTGTCATGTCAACTCTTCTATTCGTGGCTACACCTTGCATCGGAGTAGAGCACGCAAGATATGGATAACATTATTCGTGTTTTACAAGTTTTCTACCTTGCATGAGGCCTCAAAATTAATATCCATAAATCTAAAGTTTATGGTGTTGGTGTTTCAGATAATGAAGTGAGCGCTCTGGCGAATAATATTGGTTGTACTCCGGGTTCCTTTCCATTTGTTTATCTTGGGTCACCTATTGGTGCTAACATGAACCTCATAGCCAACTGGAAGATCCTTCTTGATCGATTTGAAACTAGACTCTCAAAGTGGAAAGCTAATCTTCTTTCTATTGGTAGTCATCTTACTTTAATTAAGTTCGTTCTTGGAAGTCTCGGGATTTATTACTTATCTATGTTCAAAGCTCATGAGTTAGTTTTGATTTCTTTAGAGAAAATGTGTGCTTCTTTCTTTTGGGCGGTACTCAAGATTTGTGAAATTTTATTTTGGGTTAAATGGCTCATTGTGTTTGCCTATCTCGAGAAAGGAGGTCGTGGTATCGGGAGTTTGAAATCTTTCAACTTTGCTCTCCTTCAAAAATGGCGTTGGAGATTGTTTTCTAATCCTAATACTCTTTGCGTTAAAGTTATCAAATCGCTTAATGGTCAAGAGGGAGGATTTGGCCTCAATGACAATATTTTGAATGGTATTTGGGCTAGAATTGCGGGGTCTTCTAACTATCTACAATCGAATGGTATTCTTCCTAGAGATTCTCTTCGGTTTCGGGTGGGTTGTGGTAACTTAATTCATTTTGGGAAGGATCTTTGAATAGGTAATTATCCTTTGTATCTTCGGTATAATAGATATTTTTAGCTTGAACAAGATAAAGATTGTTTGATTATCGATCATATCAACAACAATCATTGGATTTGGAATTGGTCTAGACCATACTTGGGTGCTCACAACTTGGCGTACCTCAACGACCTTCTCGATGACATGAGCAATATTGACATCGCCTCTAATTAAAATGATTGTATATGGTCTATAGCTAATGACGGAGTTTTTTTTTCTTCTGTTAGCCTCACTCGTCAACACATCGACGCACATCTTCTGCCTTCATTGGATTATTCGACTCAGTGGGACAAAGCCCTTCCTTGTAAGGTGAACATTTTCATGTGACGATTTAAGCTTGATAGACTTCCGCACAGGCTAAATCTATCGTCTCGTGGCATTAACACCCCGAAAATATCATGCCCTTCTTGTAATGGTAATGTGGAATCCTCTAACCACATCTTCTTCGAGTGTGTCATTACTAATGTTATATGAATACTTATTCGTAATTGGTGTGATATCTCGTTTCCTCCTTTTACATGATATGAGCATTAGAATGATTGCTTCGGTTCACAACATGCGTCCAAAGATAAGGCACGTCGCTTATCTGTTATTCTTGCTACTTCTCTATGGTGGCTTTGGAGGTACCGCAACAGTGTCACTTTTTGTCAACATCCGATGAGGAAAAGTGACATTTTTTATAACATTCGATCATCTTCTTCTGTTGGCTCTATCATAGAGGCCACATGTTTTGCAGTTGGGTAGATTGACTTAAATCTCCTATGTTGTTCACGAGTAATGTCACGTGAGGATATATTTCGCTTTTTGTCGATGGACGTATCGAGCTTCTCTAGATGTTTGGTTCATTTTGCTTTTATGTTTTTTCTTGTTTTATCTTTTCCCCGAGGCTTGTTTGGGTGTGCATCAATAGCACTATGGAGTGAAAACCCGTGGCTCGGTTCTCTGTAATTGGCAAGAGTTTTTCATCCTTTTTGCAGACCTCACAGTTAAAGTTTTGGGAAGAATCTAGAATGTGTACTTAGGTTTATTTCTTGATTTGTATTTGTACTCTTCAGCTTCTAGTGCCTTACTAGTACTTTTTAATGCAATTTCTTCCATTAATATATATATATATATATATATATATATATATATATATATATATATATATATATATATATATATATATATATATATATATATATGGGAGAGTTAATGTGAGATCAAACTTAAAGTTGTAAAAATAAGATCTAGTCTAAAAAATGACTAAAACATTTATAAATAACAATTTTAGCAATAATACACAAAAAAATTAATATATCAATACAAATTAACATTTTAGCAACTAATAACCAAATGATACATGAGTTTGAATTAGTGATACACCTGATACACATTACACTAATAAACATTCTAAAACCTGATACATATTACACTACTAATCAAAGTGTATCACCTAGGTTTTGCAAAATTTAAAAATAAAACTATCGAAACTTTAACAATTTTAGTTGTAATTAATAAAAAATTTATTTTTGTTGTAAGTAGAGTGTCACTTGTGAAATTTTAGTTAGATCTCATTTTTTAACTTTAAGTTTGATCTTATTTGATCTAGATTCTATATATATATATATATATATATATATATATATATATATATATATATATATATATATATATATATATATATATATATATATATATAGTGTGAGGTTATTTTCAGAACCAAATAAATTGCGAGAACTGCGAGAACCACTTTTTTACTTTTAATAATGCATAAGGTACATCATGTCAATGCATAATGGCATTTTCAAAAATAAATATAATTAAATTTCAATGAAAAAAATAAATTAGGGGCAATATAGGAATTTAATTGTCCCACAAAAATAGGCTCCCATATACAAAACGGTTTATAATCTCCCTTCCCTCAAAAGCCGCCTCCTTCCTCCTCCATCATGAGTTTTGAGAACCATCACCTAAACCCTAGCCGTCTTTTGCCCTAATCTCGATTTACATATATACAAATGAAAAAAAATTACAGCCGACCAAGGTACGTGAAGAATGTTGCTCGCCAAGACGATAATCTACAAACACAAATACACCCAACACTAATCTTCAAAGATTGAATATAATTACTCATCTTTAAAGGACGGTGCTCACCAAGATGATAATCTACGAAAAATGGAAGTTTTATTAGGATATATATAAATGGTGGTGGTGTTGTTGCTGGTTATGCTGCTCTTGAATTCACCAACAAAGGTGTTTCTCACGGTGAATTATGCATCTTCTCCGAAGAACCCGTAATCACCTAACCTTTTTTAATCCATTTTTATATTAGTTAACAAGTCTATCAACCTAATCTCTATTTGATTTTCATTCATCTTCGTGTTTGTTGAATTTGATCTTTGATGTTTGGTTTACTCTTTTGCACGCCAACTGTTTGTTGTTTTGCTTCATGTCAAATTATTTGACTTACTTGCTTGATTCAATGACTAAAGATGTACAAGAAAGCTTTCTATTTTTTTTCTATATATTTTGCACTTGTATTTTGCTATCGAAAATGCGATGTCCCTTTCCGTCTTTATCATACCCCAAGTTCTATGCTTTTAATATCACGTTATTTGAATTGTTAGTTATATTACTTTGTTTTGCGGTTAATCTCATACCTGAAGTTATATGCATGTGAAAGCATGTTATCGTGATCCAGTTATTACTTTGTGTTGCGGTTAATCTCATACCCCAAGTTCTATGCTTTTAATATCACGTGATTTGACTTGTCACGTAGTCTAAGATGAGTCTTTAATGATATATTGTGTAACATGGATCACTTAATCTTTAATGATATGAGTATTTTGTGTCATATACTCATACATGTGTGCCATGCTTGGTTGCTATTTTTTGTCGTTAAAATGGCACGTTTGGCTGTGGTTTTTTGCTGTCAAAGTAGCCTACTTGGTTGCTTTTTTGTGTGGTCAAAACAAGTTTTTTCGTGATCTCCTATGTACAGAACTTCGGAGAGAGTAAGTTATAGATTGGTGTTTATGGTCTTTATATTGGTGTATTGGTGAATTTCTATTTTTTTAGTTCGAATTATGGTCCTAATACAATAGTTCTTGTTGTTTTTCTTTTAAAAAAATATAGTTTTTGAAATACATATATGTTTTATGGTCGATACAAAATCAATAAAAGGAGTGTGCATATGTGTTATTGAGAGTGCATATGTGTTTTTACCGACTTTAGTGAATTTGATGTCTTCTGTACATATGTGTTTTTACATTTCTAGTGAATTTGATGTCTTCTGTACATATGTGTTTTTACAGTTTCGGAGTTTAAATGCATATATGTTTTTAGTTATAATAAGGGTGCATTTTTATTTTGTGTATTAAGGTTGTACTAATTTCTCAAAGAAGTTAAGAATATGGTCTTATGTGCACAAGTCAAAAATATATTACGCATATATGTTTTCACTCATTTTATGGCTGGTAAAAAACTAATGAAAAGGGTGTGCGTATGTGTTTAAAGGTTGTATAAATCAAGAAAAGAGGTATGCATTTATGTTGTAAATTGTGCATATGTATTTGCTACTTGCTTATGATAAAAAAAACATTTTTTTGTAGTTTCAGGTACCAAACATGTTTGATAAAGATGAGGTCCATGATTGATATAAAGAGTGCACATGTGTTTATAACAAGTAAGATGAGCGAGACGATAAAAACATATGTGCACAATGATTAAAAATACATCTGAAGATTTCATGGTTTCTTGAACTAGGCGAGGAATACATGTGCATGCCTAAAAGATGAACCAGCTGTAAAGACATTGGATTATGCACATGTGCAAGCTTCATATATGTGTAATAAAATTGAATTCAAGTGTAAACATACTGATGTTTGTGATAAGATTGAATATCATTTCACTAGAGTAATACAATTTGTACATTTTGAAATTGCATAAATCTATTATTAAAATTTTATTGTTTGTATTTATATTAATGTAATATTTCTTAAAAATAAATGTGCAAATACAAAACACATGCATAAATGAAAAATACAATTGCCATATAATGCAAAACACATGTGCACATAGTGTTTTTTTTAACAGGTATAATGCAAAAAAAAAAATCCTAAAATTTAGGGAACAAAAAAAAAACGTTTTTCTTTTAAAATCAAAAATAAAATAAAAAAAATATTTTTACCATTATACCCTTTTGAATTATATAATAAAATTTAATATCCAAAAAAATCTGATTGGTTGATGCTGGTTCTCGCAGTTCTCGCAATTTATTTGGTTCTGACAATAACCTCACCCTATATATATATATATATATATATATATATATATATATATATATATATATATATATATATATATATATATATATATATATATATATATATATAGTGTATCTTTATTTTGAGAACCCTGTTAAGTGCGAGAACTGCGAGAACCCCTTATGTACTCCTTTTAATGCATATTATGCACCAAGTCAATGCATAATGGCACTTTTGAAAATACAATTAACTAAATTTGAGAAAAAAATTAAATTAGGGGCAATATGGGAATATAATTCTTCCATAAAAAAAAAAAGATAATATCACAAAACCGTTTCCCCATCTTATATTTTTCCCAGATCTACTCTTTCTCTCTTCCTCTCTCCCTCAAGAACCCTAGCTGCCTCTATTTCACCATTACTCTTGTTTGGTGAAATCACGTTCAAACACAAACACCTTCTAATATTTAGGGTAAGGATTCGAAGATCAGTCTCCAATAAGATGATTATTCGATTTTTATTATATATACAGATCGAGGAATGAAGAACGATTTATAAAAACGGAGGAGGCTAAAGGAGAGAAATATGGCTCTTATATATACACATCAGGTGAGTTTTTTATTCGTTTTTTGTCCAATCCGTTTTCCAAATTCGTTTTTCGAATCTATTTTGGTATCATGATCGCTTGAGAGACTTGTTGATAACGTGGGTATGAAACTTTTATATGACGAACTGAAATAAATAAAAAACAAATTAAATTGAACGAGGTTATTTTCAAAGTACAATTTTGTTCTTTGGTTTCTCATGAGATCTGATTTTGATTATATTCTCCGTCATAATGTTGGCCACCTTACGAGTTCGTGGTCGACAATAATTGTTTTGTTGTTGCTTGCCGAACATATATGGCCGACTCGTATCGAACTTTACTGATGAAAAATAATGCGACTTATTTAAGACTTTTTCGCCACCAAACACCAATTTGACATGATGATTACACATATCGTAATTAATCGAGTTCCATTAGTTGTCACAATGTTTGACACACAACTCTATGGAATTATCCCCTTTGATAATTTGATATGCAAATATAATTGGTTACAAGAATTAAAAGTTTTAGGCTATCAAAACAAATTGAGCGAGTCCACAATGAATTGAGTGAGCAGATAAGCCGAAGACGATGATCCTTTTCTTTTAAGGACTTTTTCTCATGATTTTGTAACAGGCTAATAAGAATAACATCATATGCTAAATATATTTACAAGTGCTTATTTTGTTAAATATGTTTTTTAGTTACAATGGTCTTAAAAAAAACTCATGATGTTTGTAGCAATATATACTTGACCTTAAAATTACCCTAACCATATGTGTTTCAATGTAACAGACATGGATGTACATCTCCATTCCAATCTTAATATACGCCGCAGAGAGGAGTCTGAGAACAGGACGGTCAGAACATTACTCGGCTAAAATAATAAAGGTGACCATACACTATAAATACATTACTTGTGGTTATAAAATTTAGCGGACTGATAACAAGTTGTTTTCTGGTTTGATCCTACCAGGAGATGTATTCAGCCTAATTATGTCCAAGCCGAATGGATTTAAATACAGGAGCGGACATTATATATTTCTGCAATGCCCTTCAATATCTCCATTTGAATGGTATAGATTACATATTTTTAAATTTGATGTTTAATTATCTGAAAATTGAAGTGCTGTAGCTATTAAAAATTCAAAATGAGTAGATAGTGACATAAGTGTGTGCACAAAATTTTGTAACAAAGAAAGAGATTTAATGCATTTTATAAATTGTACAATACTTTGGACTATGGTTTCATGACTTTCATCATTGCCAGTAGTAATGCTTATGTTTTACCTATGATAACTTTCAGGCATCCGTTTTCAATTACTTCATCACCAGGAGATGATTACCTTAGTGTTCACATTCAAACAGTTGGAGACTGGACACAAGAGCTGAAGCAAGTACTGACTGACGATAATGGTTCTAGATGTACATATATCGTATTCTTGGTCAATGATAAAAAAGACATCGACAATTTAAGGTTTGGTTTTTTCCTTTTATGTTTTCCTACTAATTGTTATTCTCCATCATGACTAAATCAATTTATGTTATGATTTTTTTTGTTTACATGATGGTAACGATTTCCAATTCACTGTATTCAGATGGTTAAAATTTTGTTTATTGTTGTCAAAGAATATTGATTGATATGAATGACTTTTCTAAAAACATGTATGTTCTAAAAAAAAACTTGTGTTATTAAACATATTTTGCTTTTAAAAATTTATGTTTTTGATTTTTTTTATGTTTAATAGTTTATTAGTAGTTAACTGTTGGTATGACTTTATTCTATCTTCATTCATATCTAATAGTTTCAATACAATTATGCTTCAATACAATTCTGGTTCAAAACATGCATGTTTCAAAACACTTATGTTTGACAACAATTCTGTTATGAAAACATACACGTTCTCTTGAACATGTATGTTTTTATGGTTGTTTATGATTAAAAAAATATGTTTGATATACACAAGATTGTGCATATGCGTTATGAATAATTTTTGTTTTTGTGCATGCTTGTTTCAGATTGATGAAGATATGATATCAATAAAGACTATGGAGTGGATTAATACAAATATACATGAAGATAATTTTGCGACTTTTGAAGATATACGATTATTGCATATGTGTTTTTTGTACTTGTAATTAAATGAAATGTAACATTTAAGTATATGAATCTTGTTTTTTCTTTTATAATGGTTTATGTTTTTTAATTTATGCTTCAAACTTCAAAAAACATACATGTACTTCACTAAAAAACATACATGTACTTCACTAAAAAACATACATGCACCTCATTTAAAAAAACACACATGCACGTGCTTTAAAACAAACATGTATCTCATTAAAAAAAAAAAAAAAAAAAAAAAAAAAAAAAAAAAACATGCATGCACCTGTAAGATTATGAAACCATGCTTTAAAAAAAAAAAAAAAAAAAAAAAAAAAAAAAAAAAAAAAAAAATCCGAAAATTTAGGAATGCTTAAAATCGGGATTTAATAAAAAAAATAAAAAATAATATAAAAAATTATAATTTACTATAATACCCTTTTGGATTAATAATAATTTTTAATATTTAAAAAAATCTCATTTGTTTAGAGGGGTTCTCAAAGTTCTCGCACTTAACAGGGTTCTTAAAATAAAGGTCCCCTATATATATATATATATATATATATATATATATATATATATATATATATATATATATATATATATATATATATCGTTGCTGTTGGGATACTTTAACAAGACAAACAGGATAAAGCATAAACCCTTGCATTCAACACGATTCCAAGCAGGACCTGACATTTTAAAATTTGGCATGTGCCATTCTCCCACCAGTGATTCATGCACGACCTTATGCATGGTCATTCACCTTGACAAACATAACTCCTTAAATGATTTGTCATTTTGTCTGCCTTCGTGGCTTAAAGGAATATTCGACTTTCGACTCTTTGGGTTCCATTGTGCAAGGATTACCTTCCTTATTGGATTACTGGCAACTCAAGATTCGGGGTGCAGCTAGTGTCATCCACATTTGGATTAGTACAGTAGTATCTTTAGCTTTCATCGAATGCGACATTATTTACTCAACACGACATCATGTTGTTCGCAACATCTTGAAAGACTTCGCCCGCCATCATTGTGCATGCAACACTTTTAAGAACTTTGGGAGAGCGACATGAGTTATTCTGCTTCGGTCCAACTTGGTTGTGTAACAACTTGTTATAGAGTCATCTTTCGACCTCGTGTGAAGTCCTTAATCTTTTTTTTTTTTTTTTTTTTTTTTTTTTTTTTTTTTTTTGAACTAAAAAGGCTAACGCCAAAAAATTTATTTATTTATTTATTTTTATTTATTTTTTTGGCTCGAGAAACTTTGCTTGATAAAACTTTTGAAGGGCCGGATATTGTGAGTATAAGGGCATCCACTATGGTGGTTTATAAAAGAGTTTATAAAAAGATGAAGAGGTCCATAATATTGTTAACCATAGTGAACATTAATTTTATGCTTACATGGCATGAAAAAGTCTAATATCTTAGACCTTTTCACAATTTAATGCATTGAGTTATGTTATATCTATACTACATATAATAGAAAAACGGTCAAACATTGAAAAGTGAAAAGTTGAAAATCAAATGTGAGAGAAATGTATTATGTAATTAATACTCTTATTAAACACCTCATTACTTAAATGTATAATAATTTATTCACATTGTACAACCAATTAAAAGCATATCTACCAAATTAAAACAACTAATTAAAACACCCCTTACTAAAAAGTACAATAAAATTTTCGCAATATACAATTTAAATAAGCTACAACATAATTTTAAATATAAAATAATTAAACACACTAATTAATGTTATTTTTAAAACACCCTAAAATGAAAATTACATGTTATTATACATATTATAAAAATTAATAAAACACACAAAGCTTCATACAAGCTAACAAGCTGATTGTACATATAGTTTTGAAAATCGGACCGGACCAACGGGTTCAATCGGAAACCAGTGTTGCCACCGGTTCGGCTAACCAATAACAGCCATCCGAAAACGAACTAGAGAGGACACGTTGAAACCGATACAAACTGGTGAATCAGGTTTCATCGAGATCTATTTCTCCAGTTAATCGTCACAGGGTACTCGTCGCCGCAACGCGCGGGTACCATGCTATATTATATATAAAGGAAAAACCAAAAAGTAAAAAGTGAAAATTGGAACTATTAATACATATCGAAACCCGGGTTGACCCGGGACGCTTCTAACCCAGTAGGTTGACCCTGTTTAATTTGACCCGTTTTGACCCAACTTGTCGGGTTGACTCGGTTTAAATCGACCCGCTTTTCGACTGGAACGGTTCAACCGGTTGAACCACCCGGGTCGATCCGGGTTTCAAAACATTATGTTTAATCCCCAAATCTTCAAACTTTATTATTTTTCGTTTAGAACCCATAAACTTTTTTTTTTAACTAAAAACGATCTGTCGCTATATAAATATATTATATATATATATATAAGTTTTTCTTCAAAAACGATTATAATGTTCTACAATTAAGAGAAAATATGTGCCCGTTAGTGCACATTTAACTTTTCAATAGGCTAAATACGCTCATTTCAAAAAAAAAAAAAGATTGGGCTAAATGTGCCCAAATCTTTTACAAAATAGCCAAAATTAGCCTGTTTTTATATTTTGGGCTAATCACATTCATGCTAATTTTGGTACTTGTGTTCTTATTAACAACGGCACCATTAATCTCATCCTTGTTAGTTTTTACGCGACAAGTAACGTGTGTTGTTAGTTTTTATCTCATAAATGATGTAATGCTTACTTTCATTTTCATTAAATGTTTTTATATGTTTTTTTGATAGATGTCAAGAATTTTTGTCTAGACTTTAGTTATCGTATAGTACAACCGTTTGCAATTGCATTTTCATCAGTTCACGTTTTATTTTAAACGCTACACAAAATACTCACCACAATATCACAAATCAATAATTATCTGACGATAGAAACCGCTGCCGCTAGGCGCGGGTACACGTCTAGTATTTATAAAGCTTTAACAAGTTTATCTATAATGGAAATAGGTTTATAAATCTAAAAGGTTTATGTGTTTGTGATGTGGCATAATTATAAACCTTTGTAAAGGTTTACCATAGTTGATGCTCTAATTAAATCATTAGTAGACATACAACCTCATAAAGGGAAAATAGAATCGAAAATGGGTATTAATAAAACGAATATATTTATGGTTGAGTAAGTGACCAAAACAACGAAGTAATTCATGAAAATGATATATAAAAATTAGGAAATTATATGTATCGTCCTTATAATATGGTTTAATATCATATTATTTATAATTAGAGTAAATTAAAAGTAATATAAAAAAATGTGGCCTATTTTTCTTGAACCAATTTTGAGTATTTATTTTTTATATAAAAAAAAGCTTTTATCATTTTTGTTTTTAAAATTAAATATCTCACAAATTGTTAATCGATACTCAAAACGAATCATATTATCGCGACGAGAATTAAATTATCTTTATAAAAATGCACTCTTATATATTTTCGACAATTTTTTTTTTCGATTTTTTTTCAGTTACATCTGGAAATACAAATCACATGTGATTTTTCCAACCGTAATTGAAAAAATCAAAATAAAAATCATCGAAAGTATATCGAAGTACCCGTCTACTGAAAGATAAAACATACTCGCCGCGATGGTGTATTTTTTTACTTGACGATTTACATTTTGCAAGATATTTTACTTTAAAAAAAAAGATAGAATATGGGTTTTTTTCATATTGATAAAAAAATGAGTGACTAAAATTAATTAATTAGTCTTTAGATAGTTTTGATTCTACATTGATCTCAACTCTATAGTCTTATGTTTAAGAGTGTTCTAATATCAGATATTACAAATTTAATTGAGGTAAAAATTATTGTACAACAGTAATAGTTTTTTATTTATTTATTTCTTTATTAATGCACACACATACAATGTTATGCACGATATCTATATCTATACTATATAAAATGGAAAAATGGTCAAAGTGGAAAAAGTGAAAAATGTTGAAAGTTGAATGTTGAAAACATGGTCAATGGAGAGAGAAATAAATAATATAATTAATACTCTTATTAAAACACCCCATTACTTAAAAGTACAATAATTTATTCACATTGTACACCCAATTAAAAGCACATCTACCAAATTAAAAACAACCAATTGAAACCGATACCGGGTTGACCCGTTGAAACCGATACCGGGTTGACCCGGGACGCTTCAAACCCGGCGGGCTGACCCGGTTTAATTTGACATTTTTTCGACCCAACCTATCGGTTTGACTCGGTTTAAATCGACCTGTTTTTTTTATCGGAACGGTTCAACCAGTTGAATCACCCGGGTGAAAACGGGTTTCAAATTTGACAAAATTATATGAGAAATGATGAAGTAGTTGTGGAACCCGTGACAATTTTTTTGAAAGGAGAGACCAAGTAATTGTAGTTTTTGGTTTATTTTGCTTTGACACATGTAATTTGTTATTTGTATAATGTTATTTTAAAAAATGTTGCTCTTGCACCATTTAAGGGATATGAATCGTCGTTTAAAAGTTAATATATATTGTATAGCCATTTGTCCAGTGTATCAATAATGTTATGTAAGTTTATTAAAATCACAAAAAATAAATAGTATTGTTATCTTTAGCGATAATTATTTGTACCTCAAACAAATAGCTTTGAACAATGCATAAATATCTATACAAATTGATAGTACAAAATAATCTTATATGGTGATATCCAATTTGCAAAGCTACAATTTTAAAAGCCACACACTAAATGATAAACGTTACACATGTAAAAAAAAATAGTTATCACTGCCTAAATTACTGACAAAACAAGAAAAAGCGGTCACACATGTTGGCTATACCTCTAAACTACAATATAATATTGCCAACTACATAATACCGTTGCTTTTTGTAATGCTTGAATCTATTATTACTAAAAATCTTAATAACTTAAAACAATCCTATTAGAAAATATACTCACACACTTAGATCGACTCCACATAATTTTTTAAAAAACTATATATTTATGCTGCTATGCAACTACGCATCAAAATTGTATTTATTCGAAAACGATTCTCTAATGCTACAAATACAGTTTGTTGAAAGAAACTTATGGGTCGTCGGAACTTTGCAGAAAACTAGACATCGCTGCCGCTAGGCGCGGGTACTCGTCTAGTTATTATATATGTACACTTTTAGAGGTTTATCACAGCGGCTAATCGAAGGGGTTCCGAGAGACGTCTGTCGACAACATGAGGGATTTTTTTCCCACAAGTGAAATTATTTGAAATATGTCCCTTTTTTTTTTTAAATGCACCTAATCCTAACTTTATGTATTACGTGTCTTCTTTGACATTTATTCATGAGTCGAACATGCTCACGTGCGGGTCTTTGGTCCCATTCCAAATCGTTGTCATGCCCCCACACGGTTTCTAGCCCGTCAAGATAGTATTTATAATATTTTGATGTGCAAATACAGAGAAAAAGGGGATTAAAATACCCAATTGAAAAGATAAAATTGCGTTTCGTTCCGTAATCTTAAATAGCAATACTTACAAATTCACTTTACTTGTTACAGAAATCTTTCAATAAAACACATTTTCTAATATTAATTTTTCTACAACATAACTTACAATTCTTAAAGCTTAATGTATAAAATACAAGGCTTGTGATCAAGATATTTAATGTAGTCAATTAATTAACTGGTTAATAAATACAATTAATCCAGTTATTAAAACACTCGTTACATAAAAAATACAAATTATCAAGCATGTTGTACAATCAACTTAAACACAATTCATACATTAAATTTCACTAATACAAAAAATAAAGTACATCATGCAAATATTCAAGCCCGAACTGGCAACGGATCAAATGGGCTCGAGCTCGAACGGGCACGAGCCAACTGGCTCTAGCCCGAATGGGCACGGGCTAAACAAAATTATTGATATCCGTAAATTTATTGTTAAAAAAAAACATAATAAACTAAAATACTTGATTCGCCGAAAATTTTTATTTCATGGTATCTGCCGCCGCAACGCGCAGATTACCTGCTAGTTAAATTGAATGTACGAAAAATATTATTAAATCGTAATAGTGCTTCGAGAACCAACATATAGACATTTTAGAATTTTTTGATAAAACTTACCGTAAAACAAGAAACTGTGTTTTATAAAACTAGGATGATTTTTTCAAAGCAAAAGTTGCAAAATGCCAAGTGCTAATTATATACTCCATCCATCTCAAAAATATTGTCATGAGAGAGAAATCACCAAATTTAAATGGGACCATTAGAAATATCAACCACTCAAAGAGAATATTCTCCTAATATACATTCTTTAGTTTTTACTAAAAATGAAAAGTGAACAATCTTTTTGAGACATCTCAAAATGAAAATATGAACAAATATATTGAGACGGAGGGAGTAATAATAACTATTCTCTTCAAAGTTACCCCACATTATTTCTTCAACATTTAGGTTTTCTTTATTTTTATAAGCAATATTTTACTTGTATCTTCTACCTATGTATGATAAATATAATGAATATGGTTAAAAATTCAAATAAGTGCCCGAAAACTTATAAGGTGTATCTTTATATAATTAAATATTTTTTATATGATGTATGTGATTTTTAAAATTCGTTAGGGTGTTTTTTTTCCTCAAATACTTTGCTATTATGGGCCATTAGTAGATACTTCAACCTCATACCTCAATAATATACCAATTATCATATTTGCCTATGTCAACGGATTTAGATTCAAATTTAAACCAATATGCAATGCTCAGGCTGGATTTGCATTGCATTTGTACAATAATCACTTGTCCACAAAAGAAATTTATATCTTTATGTACAATATTTGTCAAGAAAAATAGTAGGAATTTATATCTTTATCATATTAACCTATGTCAACGGATATAGATTCAAATTTAGACCAATATGTACAATATATGTCATGAAAAATAGTAGAAACCATCAAAATCATTACATACAATTCTCAAGCTCTCTTTAACCATGCACTACTTAGTTCAACGACATACTTATTTCTTTTCGAAAAGAGCTAACGTGACGATTTTACTTGAAACGCTTGTATGA
The DNA here is from genome assembly GCA_019973895.1 of Chrysanthemum seticuspe. NCBI lineage: Eukaryota > Viridiplantae > Streptophyta > Magnoliopsida > Asterales > Asteraceae > Chrysanthemum > Chrysanthemum seticuspe. The sequence goes on along the minus strand of BPTQ01000005.1, from coordinate 145,174,365 downwards.
TATTCACACTCGATCTCTCTTCAGCATGATATTTTGTTCAACATGATACAAACAGTTGAATAAATAAGTACTCGGACCGTAAAGAGAAATTTGGATTCCAAGATATTAATCAAACCATAATGGGAACTGCTGATATGTACCTTGTCTTAAATACCGATCAGAATTGCGAGCTGGCTGCGTCTGTTCAAAATGAAAGCAAAAACAAAAACAATATAAAAACAAATGATAATTAACCAAATATTGAAAATATCTTGCTTCTTAGAAGTAGTGGTGCTAAAGACACTCACTTCTATACAAAAAGCCTTCACCATCTTTACAGCAACATGACTAACCCCACCTAGGCCAACCACACCCACTTTCTTACCTGGCTTGTCTAGTCCAAAATACTTGAGAGGACTATAACTCGTGATTCCTGCACATAGCAAGGGTGCACCGGAAGCAAGAGGTAAATTATCTGGCCAACGGAACACGAAATGTTCATTTGAAACCATGTGATCAGAGTAGCCACCATTTGTATATGTTCCATCGGATTTGAGGGAACAAATAGTCCTAACATGCTTAGTGCAGTATTGTTCAAGATCATCAACACAACTTTCACATGATCTACATGATACCACAAAGTATCCGACCCCAACTTTGTCATCAATTTTAAATTTCTCAACTTTGCTGCCTATTTCTGTCACCACACCCACAATCTCATGCATGCGTTGTACGGTTGGAGTACATACTTCATTAGTAAAACAGGGTAAGTCGTAATTCCCCATTCATTCTTGACAAAGTGAATATCTGAATGACATATCCCGCAATACAATACTTTAAACCTTACATCTTTCTCCCCAGTAACCATGTATAAATCAAATTAGCATAACAATTAACCGATTGTGGGTTCAATTAGCGACAAACAATAACGTAGCATCTTAAAAGTACCTTCAGGAGAAGGTCAAAGGGAAAAGTGTTCCAGAAGTGTCATGAGCAGCGTAACCATAGGCCACAGTTGGATACTTGAATTCAGGTGAGTTTGCCATTGTTGAAGGTTGTGGTAATGTTTAGAAATGAAGGTCTAATTAAGGTAGATATCCATAGATCAAGAGGATATATAGCTACGTAGGAGATGCTTCATTTTCCATGCATTCATGCTATATCATTAAAATTACTCAACTTTATGCATATTTCGGCTGCCACATATTTTTGACAACTTGTATGTGGAAAAAAATAGCTATTTATAATGGAACTATATGTAACTATCGTAGAGATATCAAGATACACTTTGAATGTTATTGTAATTATAATCAATGTACTTAATTACAAAAATAAATCAACCAACTTTGTATACACAAATTTATGATTCGTGTAACTCCAAGATTGTTTGTATTCTTTGGAGTTGCACATAAATTCTCTATATTGATAAATCGATGTAATTGATAGAGGTTTTGTGTAATTTAGCTATGTTGTACCATACTTAATGTTGTGCACAATGCCTCTTGCACATTAAATTAAACACTTTAATCTTTAGATAGTACGAGTCATTCTGACTCGTGCGTTGCACACATGCTAATCTAAATGTGGAAGATGTAATGCTTACGTTAGCATAATTTTGGTTTTAGTTTTGGGTATTTGATTGGACTTTGCAATCATGCAGTAAATAATGACTATTTAAAATAGTATTTTCAATTGCACTTTTTAAATTTGCATAAGTTACATAAGCGAATATTTGCCTATTTATTTGACATTATTATCATGCTTAGATGTGAAAACATTTGTACTATGATATAATACCACAATTTCAAATGCTAGAGAACTTGATTACTTTTTCGGGTTCTTCTAAATTAAATGATTCCATGCGTATGTGGTTTATTTAGCAGGCTGACGAAGATGATGCGTTGTCTAAATTGCTTGTTGCTAATTGTAAGCATTTGAGGAGGGTAATGGCAAGAAACCGAGGTATGATTGCGAACATGGATGCCCTAGATAATGATGTGGTTGCTTTGGATACGCTTGAAGGGCTACGAAAAACTCAAGAGAGACATCGAGAATTACTTCATAAGTTAGCAAACCTGGTTTTTGCAGCAAAGGCCGGTGCTCGTGTCAAAGAAGGAAATGCTATGAAGATGAATGAATATAATTAGATGTTTGTTTATTATCATGTCTAAAAAATAAGCTTAAATAAAGCTTTAATTGAAATGAACGTGCGATGCACACATGTTGTATTTAAGTGTTCATAGCGTATTGTTTATGTAAATTGTCGGGTTCTTAGTATGATGGCGAGGACCATATACAACAATCTATAACTCATGCTTTCTCGTGACAATTTTGTTGATTGTTGAAATAATTTTGTTATGTACGTGTTTTGTACGTCATGTCTGTGAAGATGTTTATATACTTTTTTTATCAATGATGTGTGCAGATGGTTAAATTTATATCAATGTGTTCTCAAGATTGTGACAGATGTTGTTTGTTGCCATTTGAAATATGTACGTGTTTTGTACGTAATGTTTGTGCATATGTTTATATACTTTTTATCAAGGATGTGTCAATGTTTGTAATATAAGTTTTATAGAATCAGTTATATGTAATGTAGTAAGTTAATTATTTTATTGTTTTATTTTGTTGAAAAAGTTTGCAATTTGTATTTGTGATCACCGGATGAAGGATGCTGGTGACGTTATTTAATTAATTTAATTGAGTTTCATTGAAATAATGAAGATGATATTTAGGTTTATCGTGATAGCAGCTCGTATTTGGTTATTTCGGCGTATTAGATTGTTAAAAACCATGATAATGATACATAGATAGAGATGATACGTTAAAAATACATTTGTTAATGAAGTGGATTTAAGGAAATATTATGTTTGATCATAATTGACAAACTTTGAGGCCCACTTTTGTTATATTGCAAAGTTTAGTTGTAATTTTGAGGTATTTTCAAGTTGGAGGGTTTTATGTTGTATTTGTCAAGTTTATGTTAATTACGGATTTGATGTTTCTGCATGGGAAGACGAACGAGCAGTACGAATTAATACTCGAGTTAATATTTGCAATTATTAATGTGACAACTCGTAATTTCAGGTCATTTTACAAACTTTAAAAGTTTCACTATTTCATCATTTATCGTAAACTAGGTTTACGAGCATCAAAATCACGTAACCGTAATGGTTTAGCTGTGAATTCATGATCATATCATCAAGGACATTTCATATAGACTGGATTTAGTCTACATAGCGTTAATAACATCATTTCATATCAATATTATGCATGGGTTTGCATTTTACATTAAACGTTTATTTTCCTATTAAATAAACGCTATCGCGTAAACATTTATTTTGAATATTTATCCGACACTTCCAAAAATATTCCTAATATATTTTTATACTCATTTTAAGACTATAAAAATTATATTATTAGTTTACTCGATGTTTTCAATTTATTTTGTAACTAAATTGTTGTATTTATATAATTACGACGTCTTTCTTAAGTTCGACACGATTATTATTATATCACTCAAATTTTGTAAGAAATGTATTTTTATAATTTTTATGACCTAAATATATTTTATCTTGGCCCGTGAAAATTTATTTTTATCCAACGCTACCCTAAATATTTACAAATGACTACAACTTATCACTTAACTCATTTAAATTCACAAATAAACTTTCAACCACCACACTATATAAGATTTTGACAAATTTTCTTTCCTCACATGCTTGTACCGAATCTCACTCAAAAATCACGCAAAAATCTCGGTTTCAAATATCAAATGATTTGTACCTATTGTTTTCTTGGAGACAAGAAGTACTACACCCCATACTCTATTTTAAAATCATACAAGACTAAAGTACTCAAGATCTCATCCTTGGCTTGACTAAAATCTTAGACATTAAATGTGTTAAAAATTTAACAAGCAAACCACTTTCTTTTATTTTCTTAGTTTCAACATTTTACCATCTTTGTCCCATGGTATTGTGATGTTTATTATATTAAAAGGACACATAGCCAATAATTCTTACCATTCTTTCGGCTGAGAACTATTAGACCCACACTCAAACTCAATTGTTTAATAAAACAAGGACAAATGACATATGATGCATAAAAAGCTAGCAAGCAACCTCCTTTCCTTCTTTTCATTTATAACCGAGCACATGCACTCATAATTTTTCACTTTTCACTTCTAAAACTCACTCAAAAGCATGAACACACAATACTCTTATCTCATTTCATTCACAGCCGAGCTATAAGAAAGATGGAAAAGAAGGTTTTTGGGTTAAAAACCAAGTTAAAAAGGTTTTAGAAGCAAAATGACATCGGGTTCCATTTCTCTTAGGAAAGCTAGTCGAGATTCTTTGTTCCTTGGCCTTATCTCTCATTCATAAACCTCATCATATCACTAGTAAGCATTCATATTCATATTTTTATTTCATATTCATTTTTATGGTCATATCATTTTATTTGAAAAACATGCAAGTCTCATGATGTTTATACCATTTTTAAAGGTTTTTAAGGTTTTATGTGTTAAATATATATAAGTCATCCTATAATTTATCCCTTGTTATATATTAGTCTTGATGATGTTTAGGAACCCATGACACCCTAAGAAGGTGTATGGTAGGATTAGATTAGCTTTGGAGTTGATTTGAAGGGATTAGAATAGGTTTGGTACAAGAAAAACTCTTTTCGACAAGTATAAAAAGTGGTCTGATCTTGTTTTGAAATTCTGGAAAATCCGACAGTAGACACGAATTTTTGGCCTAGATAATTAGAAAATATACTTTAAAACGAATCCGTGGCCGCTTGAACGGATTAAAACGGAGTTATAACGAAGAAGTTATGAATTTTTAAAGTTTGACGACGAAATATATTTTTTCTGAAATTTCAGCATACTATTATTATTTTGTTCGAGTCAAAAACGAGCCTTAAGCTTTACAAATTATTTCGACTTATCAAAAATATATTAGTATACTTTGATACGAAGCTAAGGACGTATTATACGTAGAAAACGGATTTGAAACGACAAAGATATGCACGTTTTCATAAAAATTGCCGTGACTATTATTTTCTGAAAAACTATATTATTTTACGAGACAAGTGTTACGGTAGCTGAAACGACCATGTTGGAGGCTGTTTTTAACGATGATGTGGAACTTTTTGGAACGAAATGTCTTCTAATAAAATCAAGATCACCGAGCATATTTTTCAAAACAACCAACCGTTCGTATAGCGGAGTTTTAATAAATTATTTACGGATGTTTAAAATTGGCCGAAACTCACTTTTCACACAACAATTAGACAAAATCACCATCTTTAACCCTTATTATCTTTATGTTCGAGACCTTATTGTCGAAAACTCCTGAACTGAAACTTTTAGATTTTGATACAAACTTTCTAAAACTGTCGAGTTCGTTTCCTAACGATCGACGCACACCATTTTACGACTAGTTTTTCGAAGCCATTTTTGTCACTTTTATGAAATTTCCGACGACATTGTTTTACGACGAAAAGTGAAAATTTCATTATAAATCATTACAAAACCATTATAGGATGACATTTTGACGTAAAAACTTGTAAAGTGATTTTTGAATGGTCAAGACGTCAAAAGAGTATTTTTCGACGATAAGTATTATTTTCAAAACTCGCAAATGGTATAAATAACATACGAAATGCATGCATAACATTACATTGCAACTCATTACATATCATATCATTCGTAATAGGTCCCGGTTAAAGCATCACATTATACCTCGGTGTACTCACTCTTGTCATCATACCAGTTTATCAAGTGAGTTTTCATAGCCCCGATTTATTCGAGTTTTTACTTCATTTCAAACCTACGGGGGAGAATACATTGCACAACATTTTATTACGATACCAAGTATGTTAAATTCATTTACATTGCTTAATTTACCGCATTGCCAATTGAAAGTCCCCATTACCTGAACATGAACCGTTAATCTTAGAAGCGAGGGTGAGTGGATAGATCTATCGAGGGTGACGCCTCCATCCGGGTTGGTGAATCCCAACTAGTCATACGGATGCATCTCATTTAATAACATTATTGAGTTGTCTGGCAAACACTCTGCAGGGGCATACATTATGAATAGTCTCGTCTCGGTGTCATGGGCTTAAGCAATTGTAACATTTTTACGTGACATAATTGTCATGCCTGTAACATTTTTACGTGACATAATTGTCATGCCTGTAACATTTTTACGTGACATGATTGTCATGCCTGATCTATACTTGCGTAGTCGTATAAAACATTTACATAAACCTATGATTTCTCACCAACATTATTGTTGACCCGTTTTAACAATGTATTTTCAGGTAACTAAGGTATTATCATCATGGCATGGTTTAGGGACCTACCTTTTGAGTCGCGGCGTCGACTTATATCATTGTACATTATGGCACTTTATTTCAAAACCATCGTTTGGACTTGTAATATATTTGTATTTCCGCAAACTTGATAACTTTTGGGACCTATGTTGTAACTCTGAATGCTTTTGTTAAATATCAAACGATGTGTTTTTAAAACGACACTTTAGGTCGTTCAATATAACTGTGATTGTGGTGCTATGACAGTCAATCCCCCAGGAATTCCATTCCGCTGCAAAACAGGTAATTTGGGGGTGTGACAGATTGGTATCAGAGCTACAGTTATAGAGAACTAGGTTGCATCATTGACCCTAGACTATAACTACATTATCATAGCATCTCATCATTTCATCATAAGTGCGTGTTCACTTTGCATGCGATTTATACGTACATTTTTCGAGTTATTCACTTTCATTTCAAAAGCGGTTGTCACATAGATGCCTTCAAATACCCATCCCATTATACTCACATCACTTTGACATGGAGAATGCCTTGTCAGTCCCTATCATAATTTTAACATCAGTTGACTCAACACCGATAACATCAGATGATGACACTGAGACCTTTTAGGAGGACGAAGTTGCACCTACACCATCACGATCACTATTGATTCACTGTAGGATCAGGAAAATTTTTATCATTCAGTTGGGACAGATCATACCATTTGGTAGAACTTATAGGCTTAGTCCTAATGAACCTATTTTCTTAACTCACCACAAGGATTCCATTATCATCATTGTCACTATTTTCATCATCATTATCATTTCGAGCACCATCCGTACCATCACATCTCATACCCGATACTCATATACCTGACTTGCAGCTTGGGAAGCGTGCATGATTTGACACATCATTACCATCTACCACTAGGACTATAGACACTACACCATCTCATAGGTTTGAGGACTGGGAGAGTTCTAGGGCTATTGTTGCTAGACCGCCTACTACTCCTACACTTGAAACACGATTAGACCACCAACAGGAACAGATAATAAGTGCCTTTCTAGCTAATGTAATCCTTATCATTTATTATCTCTACGATAATCACCACCTTGTTTATTTCATCCCTTACTCCAATTGCCCAATTTTCCATCATTTCACGACGATACATCACTATCTTACTAGGGGTTAGGCCAACTTTATTCTCGACCAATTAGTAGACTATTACTACTCGATAAGGTTCTCCTATGTATCCTGCAACCATTCAACAAATTTTATTCCAAATTATCCTGCTACTATTTCATGAAATTATTTCACTTGATTTTATTTCGAACTATTTTATCACCATCTTAGAAACGTTGTTTCATAAAGTTTTAACGCAAGTTGTTTTATTACCAACTTATCAATTGGTTTCAGTCATTTTATCAACTATTTAATATCCTCATGCGAAACGATTTTCATGTTACTCTGAAAAATCATTGAGCCATTATCTTACAAAATAAAACGTTGAATACCATCTAAAACTTTGGAGGAACATAATACCATTTCAAAAAAAAAAAAAAAAAAAAAAAAAAAAAAAAAACATCATTTGTCCTTGATTATACATGGCCTGATCACCTATGTATAATTCAGGAAGAATTATGTCATGAAAGTATCAAGCATCATTTCAAATCTCCTAAAACAATTCTCATTTGGAAGCAAAGTTTTATAATCAGATAAATCGTGCATAAACATTCCTTTTTGTTAACACTCTATAGATACTTACGCCATTTATCTCTCACTAAACCGATAAGTTAGGATTTGACGAGTGACCTTTTAGGAAAGACTTCCTATACCATCTGTGAGGAGGATTCCTCGATACAAGAAAACAATGAAAGGATTTTGGAATTACCAACAAGGGCTAGAAGTAAGTAGCGAGATCTTTCACAATTCAATAAAAATCTTAAGACATCACGAGACATTCCGAACCACTATTTTGGATTAGAATCCAAACTCTATCATTCCAAGAGTACTAGCTAGACCGAGTTACAAGACTTAGTACTAATCGAATACACACTAAGCAACACTATAGGGATATACCAAGTCTTCTAACTGAGGCTGTAGAACATTCTGTTAAACATGGCCTCAACAATATGTGAACTTCCCTACAATGAGTTTCCCTTAAAGGAAAAATTTAGTTAAATTAAGGTTATCGATATAAATTTCCTCTAAGGCATTGTGTTCTCTAGAAATTTCAAGTAACCTCACTTCTATATCAAGAGATGCCACAGGTTTGAACATGTCGGACAATCAATGACTCCCCATCTACAAGTGAAACTAGAACAAACATTCTTCGACATAGTATAAGCTGATGTCTATTTTCTTGCTAGCATGATAACAATATTAGGGATGAACTATTTTTGGAAGCACACAATATCGGAACAAATCTTGAAAATCGACCACTACACCACCTCACTTAAATATTTAAGATTTGTGACTTTCCAACATGGAGCATGGAAACACTTCGATAATCAAACAATAAACATTTTAGTCATAGAGACTAAGCACTTTAGGCAAGTAAGACTCAGGTCATGACATTCGATAGGACTAGAAACGCGAGGAATCACAACTGTTACTTATAATCTATTCTTTTCAATAAGGTCCTTTCCGACAGATTTAACATTTTGAAATCTAACACGAGACATGTGGTATCAATTCCAGTTGTACCTATTATAAGCTATTCGATTCACCTTAGGCTTCTGACAATCATTTTAAGATTCCTTTGGAATTCATTTGGACATTGACACTGCCCATTATCCTCATCTCAATGGTCAAAGCGAGAGAACAATTCGAACATTAAAAGATATACTCAAGGCATGTGTAATTTTCTAGAAATGATTAGGCAAATCATTCTTCATCGAACAAGTTACTTTACAACAATAGTTAGCACCTGAACAGGTTGACTACACCAATTGATGCACTCTATGGTTAAGGTGTCAATCACTCATTCACTGGTCAAAAATCAGGAAAGTCCAACTCAATAGTCAATGACTTATTCATGAAACAACAAAGTGATCGTACAGATCAAAAATCAGTTACAAGAAACAACAAATAGCTAGATAAGCTACATCGATATACAACGCAAAATATTGGAAGTATGTTCCATAAGTCGCAAACCATTAGAATTTCAAGTTGGCAACAGATTTATGTTCAAAGTCCCGTCATGGAAAGGCGTGGTACGATTCAGAAAAACAATGGACGACCCAATATGACTCAAATATCCTCACCTTTCACCGATAACATTGTAGAACCTAACATGGACTGAATTCAGGGACTGAATTCCTTTTTGGTTGGGCGAATGTGACAACTCGTAATTTCAGGTCATTTTACAAACTTTAAAAGTTTCACTATTTCATCATTTATCGTAAACTAGGTTTACGAGCATCAAAATCACGTAACCGTAATGGTTTAGCTGTGAATTCATGATCATATCATCAAGGACATTTCATATAGACTGGATTTAGTCTACATAGCGTTAATAACATCATTTCATATCAATATTATGCATGGGTTTGCATTTTACATTAAACGTTTATTTTCCTATTAAATAAACGCTATCGCGTAAACATTTATTTTGAATATTTATCCGACACTTCCAAAAATATTCCTAATATATTTTTATACTCATTTTAAGACTATAAAAATTATATTATTAGTTTACTCGATGTTTTCAATTTATTTTGTAACTAAATTGTTGTATTTATATAATTACGACGTCTTTCTTAAGTTCGACACGATTATTATTATATCACTCAAATTTTGTAAGAAATGTATTTTTATAATTTTTATGACCTAAATATATTTTATCTTGGCCCGTGAAAATTTATTTTTATCCAACGCTACCCTAAATATTTACAAATGACTACAACTTATCACTTAACTCATTTAAATTCACAAATAAACTTTCAACCACCACACTATATAAGATTTTGACAAATTTTCTTTCCTCACATGCTTGTACCGAATCTCACTCAAAAATCACGCAAAAATCTCGGTTTCAAATATCAAATGATTTGTACCTATTGTTTTCTTGGAGACAAGAAATACTACACCCCATACTCTATTTTAAAATCATACAAGACTAAAGTACTCAAGATCTCATCCTTGGCTTGACTAAAATCTTAGACATTAAATGTGTTAAAAATTTAACAAGCAAACCACTTTCTTTTATTTTCTTAGTTTCAACATTTTACCATCTTTGTCCCATGGTATTGTGATGTTTATTATATTAAAAGGACACATAGCCAATAATTCTTACCATTCTTTCGGCTGAGAACTATTAGACCCACACTCAAACTCAATTGTTTAATAAAACAAGGACAAATGACATATGATGCATAAAAAGCTAGCAAGCAACCTCCTTTCCTTCTTTTCATTTATAACCGAGCACATGCACTCATAATTTTTCACTTTTCACTTCTAAAACTCACTCAAAAGCATGAACACACAATACTCTTATCTCATTTCATTCACAGTCGAGCTATAAGAAAGATGGAAAAGAAGGTTTTTGGGTTAAAAACCAAGTTAAAAAGGTTTTAGAAGCAAAATGACATCGGGTTCCATTTCTCTTAGGAAAGCTAGTCGAGATTCTTTGTTCCTTGGCCTTATCTCTCATTCATAAACCTCATCATATCACTAGTAAGCATTCATATTCATATTTTTATTTCATATTCATTTTTATGGTCATATCATTTTATTTGAAAAACATGCAAGTCTCATGATGTTTATACAATTTTTAAAGGTTTTTAAGGTTTTATGTGTTAAATATATATAAGTCATCCTATAATTTATCCCTTGTTATATATTAGTCTTGATGATGTTTAGGAACCCATGACACCCTAAGAAGGTGTATGGTAGGATTAGATTAGCTTTGGAGTTGATTTGAAGGGATTAGAATAGGTTTGGTACAAGAAAAACTCTTTTCGACAAGTATAAAAAGTGGTCTGATCTTGTTTTGAAATTCTGGAAAATCCGACAGTAGACACGAATTTTTGGCCTAGATAATTAGAAAATATACTTTAAAACGAATCCGTGGCCGCTTGAACGGATTAAAACGGAGTTATAACGAAGAAGTTATGAATTTTTAAAGTTTGACGACGAAATATATTTTTTCTGAAATTTCAGCATACTATTATTATTTTGTTCGAGTCAAAAACGAGCCTTAAGCTTTACAAATTATTTCGACTTATCAAAAATATATTAGTATACTTTGATACGAAGCTAAGGACGTATTATACGTAGAAAACGGATTTGAAACGACAAAGATATGCACGTTTTCATAAAAATTGCCGTGACTATTATTTTCTGAAAAACTATATTATTTTACGAGACAAGTGTTACGGTAGCTGAAACGACCATGTTGGAGGCTGTTTTTAACGATGATGTGGAACTTTTTGGAACGAAATGTCTTCTAATAAAATCAAGATCACCGAGCATATTTTTCAAAACAACCAACCGTTCGTATAGCGGAGTTTTAATAAATTATTTACGGATGTTTAAAATTGGCCGAAACTCACTTTTCACACAACAATTAGACAAAATCACCATCTTTAACCCTTATTATCTTTATGTTCGAGACCTTATTGTCGAAAACTCCTGAACTGAAACTTTTAGATTTTGATACAAACTTTCTAAAACTGTCGAGTTCGTTTCCTAACGATCGACGCACACCATTTTACGACTAGTTTTTCGAAGCCATTTTTGTCACTTTTATGAAATTTCCGACGACATTGTTTTACGACGAAAAGTGAAAATTTCATTATAAATCATTACAAAACCATTATAGGATGACATTTTGACGTAAAAACTTGTAAAGTGATTTTTGAATGGTCAAGACGTCAAAAGAGTATTTTTCGACGATAAGTATTATTTTCAAAACTCGCAAATGGTATAAATAACATACGAAATGCATGCATAACATTACATTGCAACTCATTACATATCATATCATTCGTAATAGGTCCCGGTTAAAGCATCACATTATACCTCGGTGTACTCACTCTTGTCATCATACCAGTTTATCAAGTGAGTTTTCATAGCCCCGATTTATTCGAGTTTTTACTTCATTTCAAACCTACGGGGGAGAATACATTGCACAACATTTTATTACGATACCAAGTATGTTAAATTCATTTACATTGCTTAAGTTACCGCATTGCCAATTGAAAGTTCCCATTACCTGAACATGAACCGTTAATCTTAGAAGCGAGGGTGAGTGGATAGATCTATCGAGGGTGACGCCTCCATCCGGGTTGGTGAATCCCAACTAGTCATACGGATGCATCTCATTTAATAACATTATTGAGTTGTCTGGCAAACACTCTGCAGGGGCATACATTATGAATAGTCTCGTCTCGGTGTCATGGGCTTAAGCAATTGTAACATTTTTACGTGACATAATTGTCATGCCTGTAACATTTTTACGTGACATAATTGTCATGCCTGTAACATTTTTACGTGACATGATTGTCATGCCTGATCTATACTTGCGTAGTCGTATAAAACATTTACATAAACCTATGATTTCTCACCAACATTATTGTTGACCCGTTTTAGCAATGTATTTTCAGGTAACTAAGGTATTATCATCATGGCATGGTTTAGGGACCTACCTTTTGAGTCGCGGCGTCGACTTATATCATTGTACATTATGGCACTTTATTTCAAAACCATCGTTTGGACTTGTAATATATTTGTATTTCCGCAAACTTGATAACTTTTGGGACCTATGTTGTAACTCTGAATGCTTTTGTTAAATATCAAACGATGTGTTTTTAAAATGACACTTTAGGTCGTTCAATATAACTGTGATTGTGGTGCTATGACAGTCAATCCCCCAGGAATTCCATTCCGCTGCAAAACAGGTAATTTGGGGGTGTGACAATTAAGTCTATTTAGTTACAGTATATTATGTTAGTGATTCGTTTAGTTTCATTAGTCCCATTTAACTTTTTTTTAACAAAACATCATCTGTGACCTAACCACTATCAAATCATCATCTGAAAAATGTCTCAAACCCCATTCATCAATGAGCTGAAAGAAGTGTGCGGATCCGATAAGCTACACAACTGCTTCAAGTTTTTATTCAATCATGAAGTTACAGAAGATGAAGGGATGGCTATGTGGCTTGGGGAACGAAGGAATGAGCTGGTTAGAAAGGTTGATAAGCGCACATAGAGAATGAATGAGGTGTTGTCTCTTAACTTTGATGAAGAAGAAGCTGCTGATAAGACCTATGACTGCCTTCGTGAGGTTCAAGTGATGGAGCGCCGTTTGTTGGAGTCGCTTGCGGCCATGTTGGTTGATGTGCGTGTTATTATCACCAAAACGCAGGAGCATATCACCATCATGGAGAAGTATGATTAGGGTTGGTTGGGTTTGGATGTTTAGGGTCTTTTGTGTTGGTCAATGGTGTAGGTAGCTTGGTTGGGTTTAGCTGTGTTTTGCTTGGTTGTTGGTTGATGTCATGATGGAAACCTAAAATGTAATTAGGTAGTTAAATAATGAATAAAATTTCTGGTTTAAGGTCCCAATTTTGTTTTTTATTTTCTTTTTACTTTTTTTTATATATAATTTATTTATAAGTAGTTGACTTACTTTATCTCTCACACACATGAATAAAACACACATAAAAAACGTATGTTGGTGAAATAGGTTTCTAGAGCGAGTTTAGGGGTTTCAGTTTAAAGTAATATAAATGAAATCAAACAATAAAGAATCAAAATAAACGTTATCTTTAAGGGATTGATTGTATCAGGTATTGTTTCATAAATTATATGTTCATTATTTTTTTAAACTGATTTTCAGATTTCAGATTGATTAGATCTATTTTGATTTAAAAAAAAATACCTTACTTGGTTATGTTTTGTGGTATGGTTTTGATTTTAGTCCTAATTGTTCTGTCCTAATTGTTAGTGAAATGATAATGGAACTGATTCATGAGAGGAAGATAGGGATGTATTTGTTGTGATGACAGTGAAATGAAAATGTTTTTAATTTTTTTTTTATGTTTTGGTGTGATTGAATTTGATATTTACGGTGTCCGAAAATTATTCATGATAGTAGGATAGGGGGCTATTGATGTGATGATAGTTTTTTTCATTTACGGAACATAAGTGTTTTCCTAATAATGAATAAGTCTTCATTTTTTCGATAGAGTAGGTTAGCTGGTCATTAGCTTGCAGCCGGAATAGGCCGCTGTATGTTTAAGAATCTATGCAACCTTGTAGTATGCATAAGTGACAATTTAGAAGCATTTTATGCTTGTCTGCCTATGCTCGCTATTTAAACACCTGAGCTGTGATACATTTTTCCAAACAGATAATATTGATGATCAAAGCGTTAAATTTAGTACATGGCAACTTTGAAAAAAAATAAAAGACTGCATATTTATAGCGACATTCGCTGATATGCATTCATCAGATCACACAAAACTATTTATCTTGTTAGAAATAACTAACTTTCATACTTTAGAATGAAATAAGTTTTTAAAACTTAAACACCTAAAGTTGACTTATCCTCTACTCTTGTTCCGAGCAGTGTTTACAATAGTCGTCTTCAATTTCATTAGTAGTTGCGTCATTTTTAAGAGACTGAGATTGCACTTGGGTATCCACGTTTGTTGCTGTTTTGTTTATTAATGATAATATCAACGCCATAGCTTTCCATTTTTCATACTAAGCTTTGAAATTGACTTGTCTCCAATTTTTAGTGTCTGGCGCAAGTTGTAAATTTGGGTTTTCTTTTATCTGCTTCTTTTCTTCCTTAAGGGTTTTTAATATATCTTGCATGTACTCATTAGCCTGTGCACCTCCATTTTCAGCCTACAAAGTCAACCAAAGTTTTAAGTAATATGGTAGCCACTAATTTTGCAACTTTATTATTAGTAAATGCTACAAATAACATGTTAGTTTAAATTTAATTCTAACCTAAATGCTGTCGATCAATGCTTCTATATCTTAAGCTTACGATGTGGCCAACGTTGAATTTCCAAATCTCTACATTGTCTTTTCAAAACAGTTAATCCAATTTTAAGCTCTTTTGCAACTGCAGTTATTGGCTTGTCAAAGTATTCAGCTATCACCTCCCTGCTAAACGCCATTCTTTTGAAGTTGGATAGTGTATACGTGTGTTTTATTCTACACGTGGATGAGTATGGGTAGAGGATAGCAGGTTACTTATATTAGCATCACCAAGCTGTTGAGTTTCCTTGCAGTTACAAAAAAGTCTTGTAACTTCTTAAAACTCATTAACTAAATTTACTTATGAGAAGTTTAATTGGTACTTTTGCTAATTACTGCAATATGGTGTCTTTAGATATTCCTAAATAAATCAGTGCTGGTTTTTCAGTTAGCTGATAGGCACCTAAAATGAGCAAAGAAGTATAATCTGATTAATATAGTGATGGTATAAACTAATGAAAATATCTAGAGTATGCAAAATTATTTTAAATACAAAAGTAAAGAGAATTTGCATATGAGTTTCACGTTGACACTATTGGATTCTGAAAAAGCATTAGCACTACAAATTTTATAAGTTACACATGTAGTTTTTTGGAATACTTGTCAATTCAACATTACTATGTCATATAGCTTTAGAACTGAGCATGCTTTTTTAATTGTAGCTAAATGTTTACAGATAGGTGGAATGTTTTATCACGTTGGATATTTATAATTTAAGAGAAACTAAATAATGAACTAGAAAGTTTGAAAATGTTTGAAAAGATACAGATACATAATAGTGTTAATCTAAATTAGGTTATTGAAAGCCTCCTTGTAAACAATATTGCATGTTCGTTGCTGTAAGTCTTTGTTCTCGTCTTCAATCATTAGGATTCTCAGTCCCTCTGGGCTTGTGACTCTAAAGAGTGCAACATATAGTTGGCCATGGCTGAACACAGGATTCGGAAAATAAACACCAACATATTTTAGCGTTTGACCGTGGCTCTTGTTAATCGTCATCACATAGCATGGTTTCACAGGAAACTGCCAGCGTTTCATTATAAATGGCCACTTTGACTGTGTGGAAGTGGGTATTATCCTAGGTATAAGAACACTATATCCTAGCATGTGTATCACACCAATCTCGTGCCATGCGAAATGCCTGGGCAACAACGCTTATCTGATTTAAATTTGCCATCAGGCTAGCAACTATTGGCGCATCGATCTTGTCACCCGTGTCTTTCTCTATAAAAGCAGACATGCGATTATTAAGTTTATTTTTCATGTCAAAGAAATAAAGAAATAAAGAAATTATTAGGTGGTAGTTTTGGCCGTTAATCCTGAACGTATATGGACCCCAACTTGAGTTAACTGAGTGATCTATTTTTGCTCAAAAAGACGTAAAGCAAAACATATTGTTGTATACTCTAACTTGATCTCTAAATTTTGATCCAAAGGAATTGGTATAATCAAGCAAGCTTTTTAATGGGACAGATGTCTCATTGAATTTTGGAAGGAGGACTTTACCATCTTGGCAAGAAAGGGAAAATGTTGGATTTGTATACTTGTATGCCTTATTAGTTATCTCTTCATACCCCATCATAGCGTCACAGTTCCGGCATTGCAACGTTGGCGGGCCAATATTATGGTAAGAGACATATACTCCTTGTTCACAAAGAAATAATAACAATAAGTTATCTCTGAAACTAGTTTAAAGTTATATATATATTAAGAGTCTTTGACATATTTTCTTGAATGGTTGCATTAATTACCTCTAGAGGTGTACCCTGCTTTTTTTTTTCTTTTCTTTTACCCCTACGTGTTGCGCCTGTTTCAATATAATATCTGATGCTGGAATCTAGTAATTCGAAGTGCTTCCTGAACAGTTCATTTTTATATTAATCAGACATCTTCAATAAAATAACTGCACATGCACTAAAAAGCTACCTTTAAATGTTGACCGTGTTCTTTTGTGGATAACTTTAGGTATGTTAGATACAGCTACTGGGCCTTTTTGCTTAAGTTGTTTCTTGTTTGTTTGCTTGGCTGCCGATTCTAAACGAACATTTACAATTTCTTAATATAACTAAAATGATAATTCGTTGTATGAACATATAGGGGTTCATGTCTTAACCTGCTTCATAGCCAATTATGTTTTCTATTTTAAGCCCACATCAAGTCTCAATTTTGCCATATGATCTTATTTTTGTATGTGAATGAATTATTATTGAGCCGTGGAATAGATTGGACAGAGATGGGATCTTCTTGGGATTGGTATTCTATTATGTGAGATAAACATTCACATACTTCAAGCTGCAGAAACAAATTTTATATATTCAAACAAATTACATACTGACTTACCATGATCCATTGTTTATCATAGAGATCGCTGTTTGACTGTGTCGTTAAGGTTGTAACTCACACATATATATTTGGACATGGGTCAAATGAAGAGGCTCAATAGGCTTCCTTTTGGGATATTGTGCTCTAAATGCAACATTGATTGATCATTTAAAATGCAAATAGTCTACTCAGAATGTTATACATAATAGTTTATTGTTCATGAGCAATCATCATATATACCTGACTTGAGCATTACTTAGGTAATAAGAGAAAATATAACATTCGTTATTAGATGAATAACACTTAAGGATTCTAGAGCCTAACAACAGTTGACATTCATCTTCTTATTTTTTTCGTTACTCCATATTTGTTGAGACTTTTAATCATCATTTTTTGTGGCATGCTTCAGTAATCCTCCATGTGTTTTTCTGACACCATTTACACCACATACTTTTATGGGAAACTATTTACATTGGACCTTGAATGGCCATATATTTATGTTTAACATGAATTTACATCTTGATATTAAAACCGTCTCTCCCAGATTTGGACCACTGATGATTTCTGCTTCAATAACAAATCTTCCTAGCCTCTTGACAATAAGATGGGTTCCCATATAGAGGCCTCCATTTGGATTCACATTTCTTATGAGTACGACTCGTACATTTGTTTTCAGCCTTAGAACATGAGCTGAAGTATAGTGTGTATCGATAGTATATGACATAGTGTTGAATTGTTTGGAATGTAAGCATCAATCTAATATTTATATTATGAAATAGAAGTGTTTTTAAACTAAAGCATTTATTGATAAGCAACTGAATAGACATGAACATATATTCAATAGCTATTTTACATTGATTTCCTGAACAATGTAACATAAATATCTTTAGGTTTGATTGTTTCCTTGTTGTGCCAGAATTGATATCTCCCAAAATTTAGAATTTAGGTGGTACACAATATACAACAAAAATGTAGTAATTTGGACAGCTGTATGTGTAGTTGTTAGGTTTATATTTCAGTAATAATAAATCCTGGTAGATGTGTTTGCATAAAGTATCAACAATTTCAAATATGGCAAAGTTTCTCGTTTCGTGCAGACAATGAATTTGACATTAACGTGTTCAATTCAAAGATACACCAATTCAGGATCATATCAACTATAATGACCCATCTTATTACAACTCTACTATCTGATTATTAATGAAACCCTTCACTTCTTACGTCCTTGTTTTTCCTTGCTGCTACAAAGCCCTTATTTGTTTGATTTTTATTTTGCAGCTGATGCCGGATCAGTATCCCTGACAAATCATTGAAAAAATCACAAGTTAAGATGTAACACAATAGCAAAGCAATGGGTAAATTTAATCTAGGTTCCTACTTCTTTTTAACCCTTCTCCTAGAATATGTCCCTTTGATGTCTTCAGTTTGCTCCTTTCTGGGGTGTTCCGGCAAGTCAATAAAGAGCCTACATCCGTAAAACAGACATTAATTACAACAGAAACATAGCGGTTAAGTAATTCATATGTTACAGTTTCAAATATACCGTTTCTTGATATTCTTCTAAACAGGTGCCCCATCTTTGATATGTTCTATCTCATCTTTATCCAACCATGAATCCTCAATAACATACCTAACTTACAAAAACATTACTTGTCATGGTAGGCTATACTTCAATTGAAAAACAAATTTATGCCATACAAACCTTTGTGTTTTCTTCCGCTCATCTATTTCAGTCTCTAAATCCTCAAGTTCACCCCATTAACAACCAATCATTAATGATATTTGATTGGTTAACTTATAAACTTTAGTTAAATGTGAATAGATACGTCATTGCCTAACCTCTTGTGTTAGTTTTACTCAGCTGGCTTTGATGGAGTAGAGAGAGATGGATCATCAGATAATTTCTTCAAGTGGCGCTTTTCCATAGAAGTAGTTGCAGCCACATTCACCTCTTCTATTTTAGTTTCCGGCATATCGGGTAGAGCCCTTAAATTATACAGGTTAGGAAGATTATGGTAAAATATTCATGCACATGAACAGTAGGTTAGTTGCCTTACACCTTTTTGTTGTTTTTAGAAACCGATTTCGGGGTAGGAGCTTCCATCGGAGAAATGTCTTCCACTGTGGTGGAGGTTTCACTTTCAGCTGTATCCGGGTCCTTACAAATCCCAGAACATGTGAATCTCTCGTAGCTCCCATGTTCATAGTAAGTATAAGTCTTTATCTTTAGTGTGTGTGTAGTACCCACAATATTGGCAATGGCACATGGAAGCATAGCTTGATCAGCTGAATCCTGTAAAGAGAGGAATAGGTTGGACAAAATAATTGAATTTATATGGGTGAATATTAATGTACCTCATCCTCTGTCCCAGAAAGTGAATCCGCTGGATGCTTAACCAATCTGGTGGCCGTCTCGTCAAAGAGGACAACAACCGTCTGTTCCGCCTCGTCCAAGATACCAAGCTCTAACCTGTACCTGCGCAACCGGTATTACACATAAAAGGTAAGAATTAATCCATTTAATCTGTTATCACAGTATCGTTTTTACAAACATAAAACTTGCACAACCTTATAACCGGGTAATCGGTGGATCGATTGCAGGAGTTACACCAAAATTGGCCGTCTTTCCTGGTCAGGCCTTTTTTGCATTTCTCACCCCCGCATGATGGATAATTCCACCCCTTCCTGGATATCACATTATTGATCCCTACCTTGCAATGGAAGGTTGATGTCTGAAAAGAAACGAAGGATATTAATCGAAGAAGCGGGACAATAATTATATTCACTAAGTATGAGGCTGAAAGATAACTACATCATTTCTCCTATTCCTTGCCCATATAAGCACATTCTCGAGTGTCCCTGGCTTTGGTACAGATTGATCAATAGGTACAGTTTCCTTCCTTGGATTCATACCACTGCATGTACCATTAATGATAATCGATACCATGTGACAAATTATTACACGTGCATGGAAAATGTTATTGTGCATACCTAACACCTCCTTTGAATTCTCTTAGGGCTGGAATGTCATCATCTTCTAGAATTTGTGTGGATGAACTACTCAACAAATAGAGCTTATCTGAAAGGTAAATACAAATACCAAGTCAATTCTTGTATGGTTTAAACATTATGAAAACATTAGGTGGGCTGGACAATTACTATTGTAGTGTTTAGCATTGACCGCAGTTAGTATCATGACACACAATCCTGTATGTTTTGCCATTTTTTCAACCAACACATCGCAAAGCCCCGCCCATAGGGTTACCCTAATTGACTGTCCACTGGTGACGGAACACAATGAAAAACATGTGGTTAGGCATATTTGATTAGTTGGACCAACCATACACAATTAAACATACCTGTGATTGGCAATATAGAAATCAAGATTTCTATAACCTGTTTTCTGATAAGTTAACCTGCCAACGTTGGTGATGTAACCTACAACATCTGTACAGTGTACCATAGTAAGAATAGTATGTATAATGTCAATATCAAAACTAAATATTCTAGCAAAATGTCTTTACCAATCATAAATTTATTGTTGGTTGGTTCAATGCTCTCAAAAGGGACCAATTGAAATGGATGCCTGACAAAACCATCTGCCTTGATCACAACTTTCCTTACCGTCCATCAAATTCAATCCTGTACTATCAAGGTAAAATCTTTTATGGAGTAAATCATGCCATTGTGTTGCTTGCCTACAAAATTATGAGAAACCGCAGCTTTTGAGTTGCAATGCATAATATTACCCTGCAAAAGGAAAAAGCTATTTAGTGAATCATATTTGACAAAAGCATATTTCAGCTTGGCAATTTTAATAACTTGCAGGAAAACAAAGGCGCACGCTACCTTGCCATCAGACACAATGAAATCCGTACTCAAATAATGACCGGTTTTAGCATTCACATCCCATTTTCTGCACAACATGACTACAATAGTGCCGGATACACCAACTTCCAGTTCATCAATGAAGAGCTTCTTCTTTCCCTCAATTGGCATGTCTGACCTAATGGCCTTACCTGTAGATGCCTGGCTGGACCTGTCTGCCATTTTTTTTTGAAGTAATTCAATTATAAAGAGGAGCAAATAGAGGTGGGGATGCCTGCAACCTGGGCTATGATCACAATATTCATACACCTCCTACCCATCATGGGATTTTGATGTAATTATGTATTATTAATGTCGAATTCTAAAATTCCCAGGCTTGCGTTGTAATTGCACAATAATGTGAAAATTAATTGAGTCGATTAACTGAAAACATGTACAAATCCTCCATTGATGGCTGCATTCACATCGCCTTTGTTGAGGCGTGAAGAAAAGTTCCCCAACACTACCCACATTAATCATGATGACTTTGCATTCAATTTTGACATTGAATCTTTTAGTATATAAGATAGATACTTTAACTCCATACACATCATTTTTCTATACTTTTGTTAATATGTTATATGAAAAAAAGTAAATACTATCAACATTATTAGACTAGAAGGCATGGTAAGACTAGTGACCATGGTTACCAAGTTTTTTGACATTCTCATCTTATACATCAGCGTTACATCAAGTTTATCTCTCCTCTGACTTCCTCTCACGCCCTCTTACTTTTTTTGTAGACATGGTCACTTTATACAAATATACTCCACTAAATACTACACACACTCACAAACAAAATAAAAAATAATAAAACAAGCACACTTCGTGCATGAATGGTTGGAGGTGGCATGAGACTCACAAGTGAGTGAGCTCTCACTTAGTTGATTCTCACCCCTTTAATCTTCAGCTTAACCATTAGTTCCTATACATTCACCTTACAAATCAGTGTCATGTCATCTTTCTCTCTTTCCTCACTTCCATTCACTCCCTCTCACCTTTTAAAGGACATGGCCACTGATACGCGTACAACGCGCGTTCGGGGTCAAAGGAAACTTCCTTTTCTTCGAGCAAGTTTTTCAACAACCTAGGCAGTGAACTTAATCGTTGTAGTGTAGTATTAGGGTAAGCCTCGGGATTGATATCGTTCTCTAGAGGAATAGGAATGCTAGTAATAAATTACTACGCTAAGGTTGGGGTTGGGAAGATTATTTTTTTTATCTTTTTTATATTTTTTTTAGAAAATTGAAAGGTACAAATCTCGGGGTATTGGATTTGGGGGGTGGTATATCTACCGATTACTCTACTATTCTAATTATCTAATTAACTAAGCTAAGGGGTAGTCTATGTCTAATTGATGTGTGCTCGTATGATGATTAAAGATGTGTTTACCTAGATGCTATTACTCCCTAGTTATCTCCTATTGATGGTTGAATTGTCACGTCCTTATTCTTAACGCGTTGTGTCTTCTAAGGTCGTAGGGTATGCTTTCTTCCCTAACTCTTTGAGACTACCTTAAGGTTATTGCCTACAAAATCTCTAGGATTCATAAACTAACTCCAAGGTTTTATTTGGATTTTTAACCTACAACAACTCTAAGCGATTATAAACTAATGTTCACAAAGATTACTCAAGCATTAAAAACACAACAATGACCTATTGCAATCCTAGGCCAATTACAATTAAGATAAGAGACAACCAATAAATATTCAATACCTAGGTTTCAAAGATCTAAGCAAACACACAAGTAAATTAGCCGGACATGGTGAACATGCAAACATACACACATACAGTTGAAGACATAATTAAATCAATGAAGTAAATTACTTATCTTATTGTAAAATAGGGTATGAGAACCCTAAGATACTGCCCAAGACAGCCAAAAATCGTTATTAGGTTTTGTTAGGAATTGGAAATTCCATGTTGAAGTGTCGGTCACCCCAAATATAATTTAGCATAAGTTAGCTCGTAGACATATCGTTAGTTTTCAGTTTATTAGTTAATTATTAGTTTAGTTTAGCGTAGTGTAACACCGTGGAGGAAGGACGGGTCTTTACCCACTGTATACCTGATCCACAGGCCGATAGGAGGTCGTGTAGTCTGTAAGTATAAATACCCCTTCCATCCATGGAAGGGGTGGAGCTTTTAATCTAACCTTTCAATATTTTGTTCTACAAGTCTCTACCAAGAAACTTCCTCTCTCTCTACTTTCTCTCTCTAATGGATAACATGTATTTTGATCATCCAAGACCACCCGAATCATCAACACAATAAATATTCGATCCTAAAAATGGTACTAGAGCCAAGGTTATTGTGTTATCTTTGATTTGTGTGGTCCGTACCATGGTTGTTGTTTGTGGTTTGTTTTGATTCATGCTGGTCATTGTTTCGTACTATTTTGTGGTCCAAAAACATTACATTTTTTTGCTAAAACAGGTTTACATGTTTACTGGTTACAACATTTGTTTGTGTAAATGTTTTGTCTAATGGTCCAATCTGGTCATCTGTCTTATGGGTATACTGTCTTGTGTCAAGTTTGTCCAAACTGTGTTATTGGTATATCACTTTTGTTACCAATCCTTTGCATAGTTTGTGTGGTTAAAACAGTCTAAAAAATGCATTTTTAATGTTTTTCTGGGTTACCTTTGAAGATGAACGGAAATATTAGTCAGAAAACTCATCTGAATAAAATTCTAATTTCAAGTTAGCGACTTGTCACTCAGTCCAGATTCTTTGTATCTGGTCGTAGCGACTTGTGGTTTCAAAATGTAGCGACTTGTGGTTATTTGACTATTGAGTCAAGTAAAAGCTATAGCGACTTGTCTTAAAGGTGTTATAGCGACTTGTGTTTGATATTATAAAAGCTAGCGAATTGACTTGATTTTCAGTGGCGACTTGTCTTTACAAGTTGTCTAGATACATTGTATGGGTAGCGAGTTGGCTTAGTGAGTTAGCTTAGCGACTTGACTTGATTCTAGCGACTTGACAGAAATTAAAGATGAAGAAGAATGAAACAAACAACCACTCGACCAAAACCAACAAAATACCATTTACCTAAACAACATCAAGACCTCAGGTTGTAAACCTTCATCTGTCCCACTCTATACTACATCAACTCTCGATCCCCCATGTCTCTAAACTTAACTCATAATCTGAAAATTAAAGATCAAAGCTGGTTTCTTTATTTTGTGGGTATCAAAGACCTCTCAAGATATTTTCGGATCCAAACTATAAAAGTAATACTGTCTTTATCAATCTTTTGTTTTGAAGGATCAAATAATGTCAAAAATCTCAGATTTATTCGTGTATGGTGATATCTATATCAAGACCATTGAAGGCCCTAAACACGAAATTAGTTCTTCACTGATTCTTAAAGATCTTTAAGAAGTCTAGCTTCTTGTGTTTAATTTTCGAAACTAAAGAACATGACTAATAACAAATATGTTATAATCATTCTTTCTTGCTTCGATTAAAATAAATACAAATGACACAATGACAAGAACATCAAGACATTCAATAGAACCTACCCGTGAACCGTTGTATGTTAAGGTTTCTTGAAGACGAATCTAATATGATGATGCCATCCCTGTGGCCATCTTGCACCATCTCTGTGGCTAGATACACTTGTATATCACATACAAGGTTTGCTAATGACTTGATGTTTTGATGTTTGTTGCAAGAAATGGAGGTGAGATATTGACAGAAAAGAAGGAGGCGGATGATATTGCAATTAGGGTTTGTGAGATTATTTTGGAGAGAGAGATAGATGAGGGAGGCGTCTCTTTTTCTGAAAGTGTGATTAGGTTTGGTATATTGTGAGAAATATTAGGGTTAAACATCTTTTATAACCGGTCATTTTATGTTGTAAAGTGTATTCGGGTATAACTCCTTCTTGGGCTGAAAATGGATTTGCTGGATCGTGCATTGCTATCATTTGGACCATGGGCTTCAGTCATCTAACAAATTGGTAATTTACTTGTGACGAATTTGATGATTTAATATGACATGGGCATGAATTATTTGGACATGGGCGTTATGCTTATGTAAGCATGAGTGTATATGTGGTGGATCATGTATACCCATTTTATTATACGTGATTGTTATGACTTTTGAGATGGGTTGATAAATCGGGTGCTATATCTTATACATGAGCCTAAAGATTCAAATGCTTTACCTGGGAAGTGATAACGTATTGGTTCCGTATTTTACATTGGCCGCTGTTGAAATATGTGATACATGGTTAATGGACCAAATCGTTTTGTGCTTAATTGGGTCAAGTCATATGATTTTGGATTTATCTATTGACCAGGCGTTCATTGGATATTCGTACCTGATCGTAAATTTGGATTTATGATTAATGATATTTTATGGGTTGCTTGTTATAAATGATCTTTGATGATTAGACTTGTTGATGAGATTTGATGATTGGAGTTGATGGTGTGAGTTATTGTGCTGTGCGGGTTGGTACTTTGGTTTATACATTTTCACGGAGATTATGTCACGGATTGATTTGATGGTTGAACAAAGGTGACTTCGGGGTTGTTTGAATTTGATATTTCTTATTTGGATTTGAAGTGAGGTTCTCCGGGCACGTTTACTTATTTCGTCTTCTTTCTTTCTACCCTTCCGTGAAGATGACTTGTTTAGGCGTTTATTGATGGTGATAAAGACTTGGCTATTTAGTTACGTTTGTGATTCTTTCTCGCTTGACCCACAACGTTGCTATCACTTCAGTGTCTCACTCAGTTGAGAATGTCAAGAGGTTTTGTACATTGGGTACACCGTTTCTTCTTCACAAGAATTAGTACAAGTTTAAGTAACAAATTTGGGGAGTTTTACTTCATGATCAAGTTTGGCATATCAGGTTTAATTCTCCATGTGGTCACTACAACAGCCCACATAATGCGTAAATGATGTGTTTACCAAAGTGTTGATTGGATGGTTGTTGATGTTGTTGATATTGGATAATGGACCGTTGATGAACCGCTGCATGTTCTCCTAAAACAGATATTCACTGAAACCAAAGTGGTCATAACACATTCAAGCTGATATTGTTTACGATTTTGTCTTATTTTGTAAAATCCCTCGAAAGAATCTATTTCTCGGTTTAAATTATAGACTTGCAAAATCCCGTGACAATGGAAACATCCTGGTAATAGTAAAGTGCATTTCCGGAGCTATCTTACGGTTTATTCCTGGTTTTGTAAAATCCCGCAAAAGAATCTATTTCTCGGTTTAAACCATGGAATTGTAAAATCCCGTGATGATGGAACCATCCTGGAGAGAGGAAAGTGTATTTCGGGATCTCTTCTGATGCTGGTGTTACAGTTTCTGTTTCGAAGAAGGGATAAAAGGGTGTACTTCATAAATTGGATGTGTGTTTGGATTTTCGTCATGGCAGTTTGGTTATTACATGGTTTTACGGGGTTATGTGCTTTTAACCATGGTCAGGATAAAATCATTATCAGAGTTCACTTAAAACATCAAAGGAGGCTAGAGTTGAGTTTTTAATCAGAAGATGTGACAACGGAGTTAATTCACTATTATTTATTTGAGGTTGAAGTGAAATATCACGGGCGAGTGTTGTAACACCCCGACCCGACAAGGGTAAAGATATCACAAATACAGTTTCATATCGGAACTTTAAGTATTATACAAAAGCGGAAGCCTTTACAAAAGATAGTATAAATAACTTAATATTCAAATAAATCTAAGATCTCTATGGTCAAATCTTGCTCTCGTCTCTACTCTCAAACCCAGATCAGCTATCCCACAAGCTCATCTTGAAATGCTTAAAACCTGCCGCAGGAAAAGAAAAGTGCGGCTGAGCTTACAAAGCCCAGTGAACAGATATAACAGAAACGGAAACTAAACAAAACAGAAATGTAAACTGAAACAAATGAAACGAATAACGAAGTCGCAGCGGAGTGAGCATAATGAATCATAGAGGATTCTGCGGAACACAAACACACAGAAATCCGGAAGAACAACTAGCAATCAAGAGCAAACTCACATAGCATATTGATGACACAAACGCAAACACATTAGAATATCCAGACACTTAACATATCAAGAAGATAGATTACATATAAACCAAACGAAAAGTCTAAGGACAAACGGAATCAGTTCCTAGAAAATAAACATGGCATTCATACACATCAATTAATCAACATTTAAAGCACTTAATTCAATATTATAGCAGCGGAAATAGCAGACAGGTCATGGCAGACATAATAGCTAAACCAGTTCTCGATCAATTCCTAACCTTAGCAGAGTTTTAACATGGCAGGTCAGACATATACAGATAGGTATATTAACGGGTAATTAAGTTCCACAATATTAACTGAACCGATTATACAGGATGAACTTACATAATAATCAAATACACACTAGCCTAGTCATCTTACAGATCAACGAATTCACGTAACAATAACAAATCATAATATCAGATATACGAATCATGTTTAAACATATTAATCATATCCTAGCATGGCAAGCGGTAGTCACATAAACATGTAAAAGCATAAACATCTTCAATAAACATATAATAACTCAGTAGGCAAATAGAAGTATTGGCAAATACATAATCATAAACAGAATTCATAAAACAGAATTAACAGATAAGGTTTAGTCATCCACCACGAGCCCATAAACATATCAGAACATAACATATCATAAGTAACCATTGTATTCGGAGGGGTGACCTCGGAATACCTTATATAATATGAGGGGAGACCTCAGGTAACCAATGGAGTAGCTAGCTCCCAGAATTTTGTGAAGACGCGTATTGCACACGACATCATTCACCAGAAAACATATCAGATAACAGATAACAGATCTAGGATGCATCCATACGCCCCTTCCTTACACCATCCAGAGACGTGGCAGAACATCACTCTACTGCCCTAGAGTCATATCAGAGGTGCATCACTGATACGGACATGGAACCCCCATGACTAGTTAAATATTTGGTTCAGTTTCCAACTGACCTTAGTCAAACAGATTTTCAGATATAGCACAGATCATAGTCAAACACACGGTCACAGAATCATATCAGATAGTTCATATCACAAGGTTCATATTCAGATAGTCAGAAATCATAAGTTCATATCATAGTGGCATATCATATATTCATAATCATAAGTTCATAACCAGAGGTTCATAATCATAAGTTCATAATCCAAATATAGAAGGATTCAACAAATGTATATATCAAAGTCTTCCTAACATAAGTTCACATCAGATATTGCATAGTTCACTAGAACATAAATTCAGATAAGTAACAGATCAAACATTCAGAAAGGGTTCATAGCAATGGCATTGGGAATCCTAATAAACATAAGAGACATGGCGAAGAAGGAAAACATGAGGGACCTTTACTGAAAAGGTCAGAATACATGTACGATAACATAAGTGTCTTAAAGTAAGACAGAATATCCGTACCTTAACGCAAATGAGGGAAAAACAAATGAATGAACGAACACGAAGATACGACGCCACGTCTTCTTCAATGAATCTACACGGATTACGATTCGTATAATACTTATTAGTTCCTTTTATAAGCTTCTTATGCCTTTGTAAGTGTGTTACCTATTGATACCATATTTTATCTTTCAGTTTCTTAAACTCATATTCGGACCAGACTTTAGCGATTTATATAAAATACTTACTTAGCTCAAATGAAATCAAGAAAAATACCAGGGGTTCCCATATGATTTAAAAGAGTCTCCAAAAATTGGTGGGTTCTATCTCTATGCCAAATGGCCTATGGAAAATCACAAGTCCAGACCTATCCAGAAAGTAATCAGAAAATACACCTTAAAAGTTTACACTTATTGGACCTGTTTAGACACCTTCGAAAAATTCCAAAAACTCCCAGAAATTCATTTATGTCATAAATATCACTCCTGTAAAAGGAGAGCTCCCAACTCCTTATGGTTTGAAAATGAAAAATCAAACAATACAACTAAATTTCAGACCCGTTTTCTCAGCTTTGACACTTGATTTTGTAAAATTCAAAAATACGACTTAAACAACTCCAAATTCGACCAAACCACTTGGAAAACTTAACTAAGACATAAAATAAACTTTTCCCACAAAAACCCGGGTTATTGAACTTATAAAATTGGATCTATAACACACACAAATTCGACATATGATGCTGTCCAGTTTTAGGGTTTATTAAAACCACTATAATCACATGTTTAGACCATTAATTACACTTAGGGTTCCATTCCAATTAGGGTTTCGAATTTATTAGGCATGATAACATTTATATATGTGGTTCGGTTCTTTTATAGCTCGACTTAACTATGATCCGATTCAATAATACATATTACATACATGTTCTTTAATACTTATAAGGTTCAAATCATTAGGGTTTGTGTTGTTTGGTTTCATACGGCTCGACACAAGGAAAAAGAAAACACAAGTCGACTAAAACAAATAAGTTACAATATATTAACTTAAGGTGCATCAAAGGAAGACGAGAAACACGTTATACCTTAGCTTTGTTGAAGCAAAATCTCG
Source organism: Chrysanthemum seticuspe (assembly GCA_019973895.1). NCBI lineage: Eukaryota > Viridiplantae > Streptophyta > Magnoliopsida > Asterales > Asteraceae > Chrysanthemum > Chrysanthemum seticuspe. The sequence continues at coordinate 145,144,342 of BPTQ01000005.1, read as the reverse complement.
ACACCAAGGTGTAGGTATTCGGCCGAATGGGAGAAAAAGAAAAGAGAGGCAACCAAAACTAGGGTTTCACTTTTGAGTTTATGTGTTATATTTATAGTGGTAGTAAAATTTCGGTTAGGGCTTTTAGGATGGGGGTTTGGGTTTCGGCCTAGTCCAACCGAACACAACAAAAACCCACGGCCTTTGGGCCTTCGGCTCTTGATCCACACGACACCAAAACAAACGCCCCTATGGCTTCTTGGACTCTCGGCTTGGCAAAAGAAACGAGCCCATCGGATCAAAAATCAAACTAATGGCAAGGCCCAAACTTTTACGCGAGACGTTTAATCTTTCGTCGTACCATGTCGATCACGTACATATTTTAGTTAAGTTTTTATTATTCGTAAGTTAAGTTTTTAATTTTCGTTAAATGATATAAACGTATTTTACGTATTTAATAAATGTTCGATTTCAAGGGTATTTTAGTCTCTTAACACGTTTCGTATTTTTAGGGTTTTACAACTCTCCCCTTCTAAAAAGAAAATTTCGTCCTCGAAATTGAACAGACGGAATAGGACGGAAAACGAATCGGATTTCAGAATTTCAAGGGATATAGCAAACGCGAAACTTATCCTAGAACAAACGGATTCTTATCAAAATCTTCAAACTCATACTTTTCAGAAATCAAATCAAAAATCAAATACTTATAACAGATAATCATATACTTATTGACGTATTGGCAGAAAACAGATGAGATGCCGAAAATCAACAACACGCTCTAACTTATTCAGATATCTAATGATGAAAACCATCATATGCATAGGCAGAACGAATCCTAATGGTCTTACTAATCGCAGATATACGTAGAGACGTATAGGCTTAAGGCGGTCGTAGCAATCTATAGGTTCGTACAGATCATAACATCTTCGGATTTCAAGCGTACAAAACTTATATGAAACAGATATCGACGAAAATCTCACAATTAGGTACGGAATTCAAACGAACATGAGAAGCACCAAATAACAGATACAAGTCAAAGTCCTATCACACATCAACTACAGGCATTTCCCAGACGTCGTATACCTTCAATAAGTTCAGATTATGTGATCTCGGTATTATTACGTTGATCAGGCGTCATAATACTTGCATCACATAACAAGTTCTTATTGTCATTATATTCGGTCTTGGGTCATGACGAAACACATAGCTAATAACATACCACATACAGATAACATACAGATAGCAGGTTACATACTATAACAAACCAGATACTCATGAGTATACCATCATGATGGCCATACTTCATTCAAGCGGCAATTAAACAACAACACTGAGAAAATAAATAGCAGACGAAACTCATGAGGACTAACGGGAACTTAACGGATCTAGTAGAAGCAACAACAGACAGGAACTATACTTTCAAAATTTTGTTTTATTTCCATTTACCAAACAAAATTTGCAGAATCGTCTTAAGATGAACTTCCAAAACAAAACCTAATAATCCCAGACTCAAACGTCAAAATGAAAACAAAAGGACTTAGCTCAAAATCAAACGTCAGAAATTTCTCATAAGGAGGACAACTAATCAGAAGCGAAATTCCCATTCTTGTATCGGATTTAAACCTACTAGTAGCCGTAGACTCCAAATCTGAGTCCACCTCGTATTCTTCC
>BPTQ01000005.1:145118717-145135838 GCA_019973895.1 Chrysanthemum seticuspe | reverse complement strand
ATGATTAAATCAGAAGTAGTCTCAACGTTAATAGAACTCTTAGAAATAGAACAAGAAGAGGAACTAGTGGGTAGAAAAGTTCAAAACGATGAAGAAAGAGTATAAGAAAATTACTACCTCTAAAGACTATTAGTATCAGTAGAAGTCTAAGTAGTTATATGAAATAAGCAAATTTTTATAGTGTCAGTATAAGAAGAAGAAGAAGAAGAAGAAGAAGAAGAAGAAGAAGAAGGAGGAGGAGGAGGAGTAGAAGGAGAAGAAATTGAAGTAAAAGAAGAAAAAATTAAAGTTAAAGAAAAAATTGAAGAAAAAGAAGCAGTAAAAGGAAAAAAAGAGCTAATATAACAAAGGAAAAGAATAACTATAAAAACAAAAGGTAAAAAAAGAAAAAACACAAAAACGAAATACACAAAAAAAGTTCACAGCAAAATTTGTGAAAAAAACACATAAAGCAAAAACACAAAAAAGAAAAAAATGGAAAACAAAAATATCAATAAGAAAAGGAAACAATATAATCGAGAAAAAAAGGAAAATGACGAAGAAAAAGAAGTTAAAAAAGAAATTGAAATTAAAAAAGAAGAAAATGAAGTTAAAGAAGAGGAAGATGAGGAGGAGGAGGAGGAAGAAGAAGAAGAAGAAGAAGAAGAAGAAGAAGAAGAAGAATATGACTGTGATATTTTTAAACGAATAAAGTATATTGATGAATCTGAAGATGACTATGATTATCAGAAATCTCCATCATTAAAAGAATATGAGAAAGAAGTAGCAAAACTTGAAAAGATGGGTGATCAAGGAGAAGAACAAGATAAAGATTCTCAAGATAATTGCAACTCTGATGAAGACTAAATTAGTATTTATGTTTGTAAACTTTATATTTTCTGTTTTTAACTTTATCTTCTGATGAAAAAACGAGTTGTATCAAACTCATATTTTGTGTTGATGAAAAAACGAGTTGTATCAAACTCATATTTTGTGTTAAAATGGTTTAATGAATTAATTTTAAAACAAAAAATCACATAATTTTTTAATATCACAATACATTTTTTTTAATATCGCAGTACATAATTTTTTAATATCAAATTATGAATTTCACTTTATAAACTTTAATCAACATTACAACTTAACAAAATGAAAAATAAATAATGAAAAAAATATAAAGAAATAACATTGATAATATCCCAGTACATAACTTACTCCTTAAAGTTAAATTCTTCAGTACCGTGCTCAGCATTAGCATTATTTGATTTCCTTTTAACTTTCTTTCCGGTTCGTTTCAACTTCTTAATGTCTTTCTTAGCTCTAAGAAGTTTCCTGTCTGGATTATTTGGACAAGTCCTGAAATCATGATCTGTTAATATGTTACAGATTCTACACTTTCTCAAATTTTTCCCACATTCTTTAGGATCTTTAAATCTAACATCATTATTAGAAGGTTTATATCTTGCACCAGTAACGCCACCCTTATTTGATCCAATATCAGGAGGAAAAACATCAAGAGCAGCAGGTTTAGGAATACCAATCATAGATGATATACTATCCTCTTTATTTCCTGAAGACTGTGCAACAGTTGATGATTCCAATCCAGATTCATAGATGCTCAATCTTTCAAAAAATATACCCAGTTTTTCTTCATCATATCCGCAATGATTGATTATAGAATTCACTTTAGAATAAATTTTAGAAATACAACTACCTGAAGATCCATTTGCTTTAAAAGAAGATCCAAGAAGAGGTAAAACAACAGCTTCTTTTTTCCAACGTCTTAAAAGATATTGTTTAGGAATCTTGTTAATACCATATGCTCTAAGAGTATACAAAGCATGACGACATAACAGACCACGTCTTTCAAAATGTAGACAAGAACAGTTAACTGAACGAGTTCCTTCATCATAATCAACCTGAAAAAAAGTAAATGAAAGAATTAACTCCAATTTATAATGAATTTAAAAAAAAAAAAAAAAAAAAAAATCTTCACAACACTTATTTATTTAAAAAAGACAATACCTTAAACTCTCCAAACCACTCTTTATCAATGTCTTTTACATAACCCAAGTTTTTCATAGACCCAGTACAACTCTCAATAGAAGCAACAATCTCAGCCTGAACCACATAGAATGCTTCAAGAGTATAAAATTCTGCAGCATGTTGTTCAACTAAATGATTGGTTTTCAATGAAGGTCTATTAATTCTTGAATTATTATCAAGAACACGTTGATTATTCCTTTGTTGATCTAAGGCACTTTCATAACGAAAAAGAAAATGAACTAGAGTAGAACTCCAATTAGAATTATGACCAAAAAAATAGTTTTCACTTTCAGATCGTGAAGTAGTTTTCATCAAACCACTCATTGGGATGTCTCTAAAATAAGCAGGGATCCAACGTTCTTTAATGTTAAACATATCATTCAACCATTTATGCTTATCTAAATCAAATTCATCCAATAAAGCTTCCCATTTCTGAACAAATTCAACAGGTTTATCGCTTTCCCTCCATACAAGAGAACATAGACGTTTCTTAAATCCTCCTTCTTCACATATACTAGAACCGATCTATATAAAAAAAATAAAAATAATAATGGAAGTTACAATTATCGATATGGTCTATACAAATTTTGACGATTTGTGGCCGAAACATACACCGTATATTACTTATTTGAAGGATGGTTCCATAAATATATATATTAAAAAAGAATCAATAATAATAATAATAATAATAATAATAATAATAATAATAATAATAATAATAAAAAAAAAAAAAAATATATCTAGCCAAGATCATATACACTTCTTCCTCCTAAATTCTTTGCAGATACAAGAGAACATACCTCCCTTTCGCTATTTGGACAACTTAAACAAGTATTTACCCTTCGAAATAACCTACTTAAACTAAATCTATTCGTATTTACCAACTTACTATACAAATTGTAATTTCTTGCAACCTAGGGACGAATAAAATCTCTGTAGGGTTACTCACCAAACTACTTTTGATGAAGTGCTAGACTTTCACTTTTGATAAAAAAACCAGTATTAAGATTAACCTCAAGATGAGATCAAGTAAAAGATAATAATAATAATAATAATAATAATAATAACTAAGAAAAAATTATATATATAAATACCTTGGTAGGAAGTTTATTCATTATATGCCACATACAAAGCCGGTGTTTAGCAGTTTTAAACATATCTGGTATAGCTATTAACATTGAAGGATCTTGATCTGTTAAAATAAGGTACGGCTCCTTAATATGAGTGTTAAGAAAAGCTTGCAGTAGCCACTTATATGAAACAACATCTTCTTTCGAAAGTAAACCACAAGCAAAAATTACACATTTTTGATGATTATCAACACCCGTAAAAGGCACAAAAACCATATTGTACCTAAAAATATATATATATATATATATATATATATATATATATATAAAAATTAATATTATATATAAGAATACAAAAACTAAATAAATAAGAATAAAAGAAAGAAAAATAAAACTTACATATTGGTTTTGTATGTAGCATCAAAAGAAAGAACATCACCAAAAGCTTCATAATTCCTTTTACTTGTATCATCCGACCAAAACAAGCAACTTAACTGACCATCGGTGTTAGTCTTAAACTCGAACGTAAAATTTTCATCTCTTTCTTTCAAAATACTAAACTTGTCAATAATCATTTGAGCATCATATTTACCAATATAGCTATAAATGTCACGACTCATATTCTTAAAATCAATCTTAGTAGCACCAACATTTTCATATCCTCCCAAAAGCTCTGCGATAAAATTGAATGACATACAAGGACCGATGTTTAAGTTCGAAGCCTTAATAGCAAAATACTGATGCGCCAAACTCATAGACCTATGAGACTTTTGCAAATGTCTATCCTCATCAGTAAAAAAACCATGATTGTGCTCTTCAGCAAAATATTTAACCCTATACTTTTCACCAGATCTGACAACATAAATTCTAGCTTTGCAATTTGTCCTAAACTCTGATCTTATTCTCTTTACAGACTTAGCATCACAATTATCCTTTAAACTATCAAATTCTTTAACTTTAACTTTCTTGGTACCTTCTTTACTGCAAAGAAATTCCTTATTCATAACAATACCTCCATCGTTAGTTTGATGGCCTCTACGAACAATAAAACCAGCTTCAGCAGCATAATCTTTGTATGCTTTATAAGCATCTTCAACACTATCAAAAAAAGTACCTTCCACTGGTACAAGAGTTTTAACAACAACAGGTTTAATAAGAATTGAACTTGATGTAAAAAAATCTGGTGAATTTACTTCTTCATTCTCTTCAACATTAACATCAGCTGACAAATTTTCATCTTCAACAAACTCATTGCTTGCACAATTTTGTCTCATTGAATCACCTAAAAAAAAAAAAAAAAAACACATAGAAAACTCAACTTTACTTAAAATATCACAGTAACTATACTTGAAAGTGCTACTGCAACAACAAATTTTATTAATAGCATCTCAGAAAGTGCTACTACTGCTGCAACAGCTTACTACTGCTGCATAAATTATTTCTACTGCTGCATCAACTACCTTGAACAAAAATTTAGATAAAATATCACAATAAACTATCAATCAATAATATTAACAGTTTTAATATCAAAATAACTATTATTCAAAAACTATTTTCTTACCTATAACAAGAAATATAATTGAATGATATACACACCTTTAATATCACAATAACTATCATATTAAAATCATTAAACATCACAAAAATAAAATAAACTTGAACAAAATGTTTTATTAAAATAATATTCCAGTTTTAAATATCAGAATAACTATCTTAAAAAACAAGTGTTACTCCAAAAAAAAAAAAAAAAAAAAAAAAAAAAACATTACTCCTACTGCAACAAATATTACTACTGCTGTTAATACTAATTAAACAATATTAACAAAACAAAATACATAAATCATAAAATCAATGCAATAACCGGCATATTCGTCAATGCGAGCCAAATCTTCCTAGTCTAGCAGACGAACTTGAGCCAAATATTGTTATTGATGTTGTTCTGTATTTCTCATCTTTGCTGTCTTCATCCATCAAAAACTTTTAAATAACGGATTTTCGTTCAAGCGTAATATCATTGCAAATCGTGTAGTCTTCCCTCATACGTTGCTTCTCTACCCTTGCATGCTCAACAAATTGATAACGTCTATAATAGCATTTTTTCGAGCCACATCATCTTGTTCACATTGTTTTTTAACGTACATTTGCATATCTTCAAGGGAATGGGAGGGACAACAAGCCATAATAATTTTGTGCTTGAAATTGTATGACTGCAACAAATATTACTACTTGCTGTTAATACTAATTAAACAATATTAACAAAACAAAATACATAATCATAAAATCAATGCAATAACCGGCATATTCGTCAATGCGAGCCAAATCTTCCTAGTCTAGCAGACGAACTTGAGCCAAATATTGTTATTGATGTTGTTCTGTATTTCTCATCTTTGCTGTCTTCATCCATCAAAAACTTTTAAATAACGGATTTTCGTTCAAGCGTAATATCATTGCAAATCGTGTAGTCTTCCCTCATACGTTGCTTCTCTACCCTTGCATGCTCAACAAATTGATAACGTCTATAATAGCATTTTTTCGAGCCACATCATCTTGTTCACATTGTTTTTTAACGTACATTTGCATATCTTCAAGGGAATGGGAGGGACAACAAGCCATAATAATTTTGTGCTTGAAATTGTATGTTTAGAAGTATATGAAAATAACAAAAAAGATTAATATCACAATAAGAACACTTTATATGATATTACCAGGTTTAATATCACAATAACTATATATAAGATATTACCAGATTTAATATCAGAATAAGTATCATATAAAGGTTATTGATATCAGAATAACTATCCATATATAAAACGGTTTTAAAACGCATAATAAGAAAAAAAAAGCTTAATATCAGAATAAATATCAACATATTAACGTTATTAATATGTTGATATCAGAATAATTATCATTATATGATATTACCAGATTTAATATCACAATAACTATCATTATATGATATTACCAGATTTAATATCAGAATAAGTATCATATAAAGGTTATTGATATCAGAATAACTATAATATTAATATTATTAATATCAGAATAACTATACACATATCAGAAATAAAGAAATTAATATCAGAATAACTATCCTCATATCAGCATAACAAACTTAATATCAGAATACCTATCGTAATATCAGAATAACTATAATACTAACGATAGAAACCTCAAAGTGCAGATGTACTAATACTCATAATAACAATAGCAAATATCAGAATAACTATCCTCATATCAGCATAACAAACTTAATATCAGAATACCTATCCTAATATCAGAATAACAAACTTAATATCAAAATAACAATAATACTACCAATAGAAACATCAAAGTGTAAATGTACTAATACTCAGAATAACAATAGCAAATATCAGAATAACTATCCTCAAATTCATTATAAAAACCTTAATATCAGAATAACTATCATAAAAATACCTTCAACAGCGTTTTTTAATGAAAAATGTACCGATAGATCAGGACCGATACGAGAATACTGATCAGGTAATTCCATTGTATAAAAAATTTAAATAAAAAAAAAAAAAGATGAGAAAAATAAGGAAATAGAATATTCTAATAAAAATAAAAATATACGGAAAGAAAAAAGGGATGAATTTGGTCAAAAAATCAACGGATGAGGTACATCCGCACATCCGCACTAAAAAAAAATATCCGCACGTGATCCTCACTCTATATATATATATATATATATATATATATATATATATATATATATATATATATATATTTATATATATATATATATATATATATATATATATATATATATATTTTCCGAGAGCTCCAGCCGATCGGTCGTCCTCACAACCGATTCGGTTGCGCCAAAACCCATAACCCAGTTGATCCACCGATTGGTCGCCCCTTGCAACCAATCCGGTTACTCTTTTCTGTCCAAAAATTTGTTTTCCTTTTTTGTCCGTGTGTTTAGATATTACCTGGATTCTCTAGATCATTGTATGAACACTCGTGCAACTAGAATAGGACCAATCTCACCTCTTACCAACCCCGAACGTTTGATTCAAAGAAGAAGAAGAACACCTTTTACACCATTAGAATACCGTGTACCTAGAGTACCAAACCTACCATTTGATAACCTTTTGGAAGCCAAAGTCGTTTACAACCCTTTCACCAATTTGCCTTTTCCCATGGCGGACGATCAACCCATGTGGGGAACCAACCGAGCCGTAGCACGAACTCCTGAGAGCGCTATTGTTGCTGTCAACCTTGGTGACAACTTCACCGTGAAGGGTCATCATCTTTCTATGATCAAAGACCGCCAATTCGATGGCCGTGCGCGGGCCAATCCGCATAAGCACATTGTCGAATTCATCGAAATCTGCGGCATGTTCCGGTATGGCGACACCGATGTCAATGCCATCAAACTTAAAATTTTCCATCATCACTCGTCGGAGATGCAAAAGCATGGTACAATGAATTGACCCCAGGAATTATCAATACTTGGGAGGAGATGAGGCAAGCCTTTGTAAGCCGATTCTTTCCACCTGCCATGTTTGATCGATTAATGGGAGAAATTCGTGCTTTCACACAAAACCCCAATGAATCACTTGTCGAAGCTAGGCTTTGGATGAAAGATTTGATTCGTAGTTGTCATGGACATGGACTATCCAAAGGAACCATTATCCAAATCTTTTACCATGGACTAGACGAAATCTCTCAAGGTATCCTTGTTGCCGGAGGAATTTTTCTCTATAAGACTCCTAACGATGCACATCAATTATTCGAAGATCGAGTACTTCTTAAACTCGATTGGTATAAAGATTCAAAAACCAAGCCTCTTCGAAAAACCGTTGCTTTTGTCGAAAAATCCGATACCTCAAAACTCATGGAGAAAATGGAAGCCTTAACTTCGAAAATCGACTCGCAATACAAAGATATCAAAGGAGAAATGAAAAAAATGCGAGATGGATGCAACAACTGTGGAGAAAATCACCCATCGTTTGAGTGCGACGATAAACCCATGGGTGAACCTAATCAAGGAGAAGCGAATTATGTCCTAGGAGGATACCGTGGAGGAGGATATCGTGGTAATTATTACGGTAGACATTCTGGAAATTGGCAAGACCGCAAACCAAGGTATAACAATCGTGATTCTCAACCTCAAACCGACAATCCGCCCCCACAAAACTCTGAAAAAAGATGAAAGAATCTGAATTCGAAAAAACCATGAGAGAATTCGAGACTGCTCAGAAATCAACAAATGATTTTTTCAAAAATCAGTTTTTTAATCTCAAAGCCAAAGTTGAGTAGGGACAAAAAAATCATTAAGCTTCTATCCAAGACCTCGAAAACAAATTTGGTAGATTTTCTGACCAACTTTCCTCTCGACCATCTGGTTCGTTACCATGTAACACCCAATCCAACCCAAAACCATCAAACGATAAAACGTACCGTCCACCGCAAAAAAGAAATGAGCATATCAATGTTGTATTCACAAGAAGTGGTCTCTCGTACGATCCACCACCAAATCCAAACAAAAATGCTCCTATCACCCAAGATAGTGAGGATGAAGATGAGGAAACCAACCCAACGCAACCCACCAAAAAGAAAACCGTTTCACCTATCAAGGCGTACCCACCAAAAATTCCATATCCTCAACGCCTTAAGAAAGAAAAAATGGAAGAGCGATATAAGAAGTTCATTGAAATAATCAAAGAGGTTACACTCAATGTTCCCCTCGTTGATGTCTTAGCCGGAATGCCCAATTACAGGAAATTTTTGAAAGAACTTCTTAACAACAAGAGCAAGTTAGAGCAAATATCAGCTACCTTCCTTAACGAAGAATGCTCAGCCATCGTTCAAAACAAAATTCCGCCAAAACTCGGAGATCCTGAGAGCTTTCTTATTCCATGCACTTTCGGGAATAATATTCAATGCGATGCTTTAGCCGACCTTGGCGCAAGTATCAATTTGATGCCTTATTCGCTGTATTCTGAATTATCCATCAACAGCCTTAAACTGACAAAGTTGGAATCACTCCTAACTTGTATTTCAAGTGTTAGTAATTAATATATAATAGGTTGCTTAAACTAGGATTTTATGTTAGTTATTAATGGCAAGGCTTATGTAGAAAGCCCATAAGCCTTGGCCTACTCCTCTTTCATTGGCTTCTACTTGTGTTTTTTTTATTGGTGGATTTGTACCAAGCGCCCTAGTATACTCTACTTGTTCACCACCTCCGTTTGCAGGAAGGAAAGCGGCAACCGCCCTCAAGTAAAGACTCAAGCCCAATAATGAAGGAAGAGACTAGACATGTTGCCCTAGTTCCCTTCCCTGTAAATACTACATGTAAACCTTCCTTTGAAGTTTGGTTGTTCACTTTCACATTAATCCTACGCCTAAAGTTTAGTATTCATACGTGTGTTTGTGTGTGTGTGTTCCACCAATCTTTCTTTCATCTTATTTCTTACATATTGATACTTGTGTTAACTTATGGTGACCTAACAGTGGTATCAATCACCATCTAGTTGGGTGAAACACTTTTGATTTTAAAGTCTTATATTATACGCGTGGGTTTTAGTGCTTAACTTTTCATATGCCTAAAAGATTTAGTTTTTACACTTGTAAACTCAAGATTTTTGTGGTTTAAGGTTTATTTAGTGTTAAAGTTTAAGTTTTTTGCATCAAGTTTCAAACTTTACGCGTGTAGATTAGTTTTAAAGCTTGGTTGGATTCATGTGTATGTTTATACCCGTAAGGTGAAAAATTGTTTTGGATCATCAAGTTTCAAACTATCTTGTTCTTTTGGTGATTTTGAAGCTATTTCATCATTAAAATCAAGTTACAAAACACTTTTGGGCATAAAAATCAGTTTTGGCTAATTTTGGTACTTTCTACTCGTAGTAAAACCCTAGTTCTACTCGTATAATCCTAAGTCTACGCCTAAGCCTAAGTTTCTACGCCTAAGGATTTCTTCATTTGATCTTCGAAGCTGTTGGTTTATTCAGTGTTTTCTTGCTTGGATAAGCCTGAAAACACTTCGACTTTGGATATCTTTTACACTTGGATAAGTGTAAAGGATTTTTAGGTAAAACCCTAGTTTTACGCCTAAGCATAAAAGCTTACGAGTAAACACTTTAAGCCTAAGCATTTCCTACGCATAAGCTTATCTTACGCCTAAGGAAATCTTACGCATAAGGTTCTTATTATTAAGCCTTTGGTTTACGCATAAGCCTAAGTTTTATCTCAAGTCTGCGCGTAAGCAAGCATTACGCCTAAGCCTTTGTCTATGCGTAAGAAGGGTACTACGCGTAAGGATCATTCTACGCCTAAGCTGGTTTCTACGCTTAAGAACACTTCATCAACAAACTCAAGTTTCATTCGACTACAAAGATCCATCATCAACACAAGTTTCAAGATGTCTCAACCACCATACTTTAGCTACTTTCCTCATGAGTATCCTCAACAACAACAACAACAACTACAACAACAACAACAATACTATCAACAATTTCATCAACATCAATTTCAACAACCATCTCAAATGTACTTTCCAAAAGGAGCACAACCTCTTCCACCACAGAATCCTCAACCTAACCCTCGTCAACAAGTTCAACATTGTAACTACTTTCAATATCAGTTTCCCGCCAAGTATGCTATGAATGTTACAACACAGAAGGAACCCTCTTGGTTTGCAAAGATGTGTGAAGCTTTAAGTAGCCAACAATCCATTCATGAAGCTGGATCCCTTGATATACCTCCAACGCTCACCCTCGGAAACTACGATCAATGGGTGATAAGGTTTTTTTAGGTTTTGTGATCTCAAAAAACCCCATGGTAAGTTTTTGAAGAACGTCATACTTGAAGGTCCTTTTCAGATGACTACTATCACTATACCCGGAGATCCGAATGCTACTCCACCAAGAGATGATGTTACCAACGTTTTCGGTGTTACTCAACTTACTACTGACCAACTTCTTCACTTAGAAGCTGATGAACTTGCAGTGCAATATATCCTTTTGGGTTTACCCAATCCGATCCTTCGTAGTGTTGATGCTCAGAAGACTGCTAAAGCAATGTGGGAGCACATTCGTCTTCTAATAGAAGGCACTGAACTCAATCAAGAAGACATGGAATCCAAAATCTACATAGCATATGAAAACTTCATGATTGAACCAGGGGAGTCATTAGAGTCATACTATCATCGATTCTCAGACATCATCAATGACTTAGATAAACATAATATCATTATGCCAAGAATTGCAATCAACACAAAGTTCCTGAGATGCCTTGGTCCTGATTGGGAGAAGTATGTTACATTCATCCGTCAAGAGAAGAATCTTCATCAAGCTACTTACGGATTGTTGTATTACTATTTGAAGCACCATCAAAAGGAAGTAGACAAAGACAGAATCATTTGTGGAGTCCCTGCTTCTCCTTCTCTCCCGGATAATCAAACTCTTGCTTTGTACACTCAAGCATGTTATCTTCAATTTCCAAATTTGCCAACTGTCTTCACAAATCCTCCACAACCAAGTTACACCATATGATCCATCACAACAACAATCACAAGAAACTCAATTGGTTCCATACACCAACAACAATGATCAAGCACTCTACAGTGAATCAAATGAGGATGCAGAAGCCTTTGATGCATTGAATCAAGGATTTGTAATGATTGCAAGAGCCTTCGGTCGATTTGCTAACAAATCCAACAACCGCATTCGCACCTCATCAAACACAAGAAATCAAGCTGTTGTTAACAATGGAAGAGTTGAGGTTCAGAATCGTGGAAATGGTCATCAGGTGAGTAGTGGTCAAGGGTTTAATGTCAATGGAAGGAATAACATGGGTGCTCCACAACAACGAGTTCAAGTGGTTGATCAGGGAAATGCTCAGACTGGGGTTAATGGTCTCCGATGCTACAACTGCAATAAGAAGGGTCATCTGGCTAATGCATGCCCAAAGCCGAGAACAAGAGGCAACGCTTATCACAAAGATTCTTTACTCTTGGATCTCAAGGATGAAGCTGTTGGAACACTTTCCAACAAGGAACAGAGATTCATGGCTGATGCTGATTCTGATGATGACATAGAGGACTTGCAAGCTAATGCAGGTGTGATGTTAATGGCAAACATGCAAGAGCTCCACATGAGTGACACAGGCCCAGTGTATGACACTGATGGCTTGTCTCAGGTACCAGATCCAAATATACTCATTCATGATCTGATATCTCCGCCAACATCTGCATTCGACGAGGCTTAGAATGTTCAACATGAATCTTCTACATCTCATTCCGACGATAATCAAATGGATCCCGTAGTTATATTTACCGATCAAGATGACCTTATGGTTAATATTGATAATCCAGTTGACTCTGTGGTCATATTTGAGGATCTAAATAATGATCACGTTGAAACTCACGTTGTACAAGATGAACCTTTGTCTCATCCAAATCTTAAGCTCATGACCAGCTTAATTCAGACCACCCAATCTCAACTGGAAAAGTGCAATGACATCAATAAGAAACTGCAAGATAAAATTACACTGTTGACTAAGGATAATGAATGCTATAAATTCCAACTCAACATTTTTGAAACTAAAGAGAAACATGACCAAGGTTTTAAAGTCGCTTTTTCAAAATCTTACCAAAATGAAAACTCTTTGGAAAAACAGATATGTGATCTAGTTGCATCCAAGAATGCATTGCTTTCGCAAATAGAACAACTAAACTTTGATCATAAACAACAACTTAACGATCTCACTTCGTAAACTCAAAAAGCCAAGTCTGAGTTGTTAAATTGTCAAAAACAGTTTTGTGAGTACAAAAAGCATTCGAGGAAACAACTAGATGAGTATCTTGATGAAATTGTCGATTTACAAAACAAAATCAAAGAGTTTTGAAATGTTGTTTACAAACATGGTGAGTCAATCACAACAATTCAAACCAAATGGATATGGACCAATTCTTGCTAATTACAAACCACGTTTTTCACATAGAGCATTCAAACAAAATCCTCAAGTCTACAGTGTAGAACATAGAATTGATGACTCAATTATGAGTGTTGTTGAATATAATCGTGCTGAGGAATTAGATGCAGAAGACGAGAGTCGGTTAAAATTGGAAAATGTTGTTTATAACAAACCATTTGACTATTCAAAAGCCATAACTTTCGCCACACAACAAGATAATTCTAACACACCTTGGGTTATCACACCTAATCCTTAGTGAAATAAAGCCATTAGCTGAACGATGTCAAGTTCTTAAATATTTTGACACATTTATGTCTGACATCAAACTTTTGGAACATGCAATTGAAGTTAATTCGGAAATAAAAGCTGAACATTTTCAATCGCCATTTGCGCAAAATCAAAGAGATATTTTTCATAAAGGGCTTTTACCACATGTCTGAAATTTAAAAATGTGTGCAATATATTGGGAACGGGAACTTCAGAAAGAGATTGGACTTATGAAAACAGTTTTCGAGAAACAGAAACATCGATTTCAAACACTAAACGAAAAAAGAAAATATTGAGAAATCATGTTGACCGACTCTTGGAAGATGTTATATGTGCTGATACCATAAATGTTGTGTTATTACATACTGTTGCATATGCATTTGATTATATCGCTGTTGATTCTGTTGATAATGTTGAAGATATCGATAATGTGCCGCAAATCGAGTCTTTAAAAATTGAAAATGAGCGTTTGTTACATGAACTTTCAAATGCAAAACGTCGTCTTCAATGGTGTCAAAAATATTTTCAAAATCAAGAACTTGCTTTGCAAAACAAAATCAACCAGTTGCGTGAAAAATCTTTCGATCCAAAACTTAAACAACTGGATGATGACGACGTGTCTTTAAGGTGACAAATTTGAAAACTGAATATCGTGTCATATTTGATTTGTTTAAAAAGACTCGTGCTAAGGCATCACAAGAACTTGATAATCATCTTGCATACACTAAAGAAGTATTAAACGTTAGTGGAAACGTTCGCTCTGAAAATCAAGATTTGTTGCACACTATTGTTGAGTTGAAAGCGGAGTTGGTGAAACTTAAGCGAGATAAGATTAGTAACACACATGTACTTGCCCCTAGACTGCTTAAAATTAACACTAAAATGCCTAATGACAAACCACAAGATACTAATGTGCTTCCTTCCACTGAAACAGGAATAGTTGCCTCTTTTCCCAAAGTTAGCACTTCACAGCTTAAGAGCAAAAACAGGAAGAATAGGAAGTTGCAACGTAAGAGAAGAACAATAAAGACCACTGAAGTAGAAGAACACCATAGGACTTTGAATAAAATTCATGTTGCACCCACTTTAGACATTGAGTTAGACAAATGTAATAGCCAAAGTGATGTAACGAATGCTGAACCTTTAGGTACTTTGAATGTTATGTTTGAAGCATCTTGTGTTGGTTGTCATAAAAGCATGTTTTCTGGTTGTCATGATAAATGTGTTGCTAAATCTATCTTATCTCGCAAGTGGAATAATAGAAAACGGATTACCCCTAGGCCCACTAATGCTTCTAAGTCTGTGCTAGGTAAGCCGCCTTCTAGTGTTTCTGCTACGATCATTGATGTACCCATAGAACCCACTTCACCTCCTAGGAAGAAATTATCACCTAGTGCATTCACTAAGAGCAAAGCAAAGACTAGTTGGACTTGGCAGAGATGGTTACAGAACATACCATGATTTAAATGGATTCCTAAAATCATTAACATGTGTGTTTCAACTATAACTGTAACGGAACCCTCTAAATCTTCGGGTTCCACCTCTACTTCTCTTCCACCTGTGTTGTATGTGTGTAATGAAGGTGATACAGATCATCCTTTGGATTGTTGATAGCGGATGTTCCCGACACATGACATGCAATCTCAAACTGTTATCAAAATTTGTCTCAAAGTTCATCGGCACTGTCAGGTTCGGGAATGATCACTTCGCAGCTATCATGGGCTACAGAGATTACATCAATGGGAACTTCAAAATTAGCAGAGTTTATTATGTAGAAGGTCTCGGTCACAATCTCTTTTCAGTAGGTCAATTTTGGGATGGAGATTTGGAAGTTGCTTTTAGGGAGAAAACTTGTTTCATTCGTGATCTACAAGGAAACGATATTTTTTCTGGAAACCGCACATAAAGCCTTTACACAATATCAATGCAAGACATGATTGCTTCATCTCCCATTTGTCTACTTTCTTAGGCAACATCAACAAAATCTTGGTTGTGGCACCGTCAACTTTCACACTTGAACTTTCAAACCATAACCAATCTTGCATGATACAAACTAGTTGAAGGTCTTCCAAGATTTTGGTATTCTAAAGATCATCTATGCTTAGCTTGTGAACAAGGGAAAAGCACTCGTGCTCACTTTCGTTCAAAGGTGGAACACAGCTCTCAGCATGTGCTTCATCTTCTTCACATGGATTTGTGTGGCCCGATGCGTGTGCAGACGATCACATGACTACTCAAAATGGACTTGGGTTTATTTTCTTCGAAGTAAAGATCAAGCTCCACAGATGATCATCACCTTTCTTCGAAGTGGAACTGAATTTGTGAATCAAACTTGATAACGCTACACGCGTCGTTCGGGGTCAAGGAAACTTCCTTTTCTTCGAGCAAGTTTTATAACACCCTAGGCAGTGAACCTAATCGTTGTAGTGTAGTAATTAGGGTAAGCCACGGGTATTGATATCGTTCTCTAGGGGAATAGGAATGCTAGTGAGAAGTTACTACGCTAAGGTTGAGGTTGAGGAAGATTATTTTTTATCCGGCAGCAATGAGTCTGCCGGATCTACGTCGGTTCTGCCGCAGTCTCGACTTCCCCTGCCGCAGTGTCAGTATTCCACTGCGGCAGCTTTCCAAATGCACCGGTTCTGCTTTGGGATTACTGCCGCTGTGCTGCCGCAGTGCTTTGTATTCCACTGCGGCAGCGTCTACATTAGAATATATATCTTAGGCTTAAAAAGTCAAAAACACACATCAGAAAACCTCATTTTTGGATTTTGGCTTGGTTCCGAAAGAACACGTCATAAAATCCCAAGATTTGGGATAATATGTAGTTCTATTCATAAATGAAGTAATTAAATTAATACAGAAACTAATAAACACACATACGAACGTACAAGAGGTACAGGCCGATTAAATAAATACACAAACGAATCCCTTATACTTTGAATTAATAACTTATAACTAACCAACTATGAATAGAATCAACTGATTACTAGATCTCACGCGATCTAATAAGCAACACATGAATTACGAACTGTAAAGAAACACTTGAAATCTTATATTAATAGATCCATTAACATCCTATTTCATAAGTTCCTGTTGGCATCTCATCCGCAGATATTTAGTGATCTCCTAAACATTTGTTCTGGGAAACCATTAAAGTTTCTCAATCCCTTTATTCGTGCGGGATATCGGAATCTTAGTGTTGCGTTGATCCTTATTCCTGCACTGTTTAGTTGGTAGTTATCCTCTATTAATTCCTCATCATTTTGGATTCATTTGTGTAGAAATTTGATAGTATGCTCATGTTTAGTTAATCTGTATCTGATAGTGTTGGAATCGAATCTATTAATCTATTATCATCTCATTAGCCATCGTTATGGTTGGGGGGTTTAGGTTATGGGCTCTAAGCATGTAAAAGTAAAAGATTTTTTTGTATTTTTCTATTTTTTTATTAGAAGGAGTTGGAGTTGGAATCGCATCATTGAAGAGTGATCGTAAGGATAAGGGGATCTCTTGCTATAGTTATGGGCACCGAATGGGATTAATGATGTGATGTTGCTAATCCAAGTGACGGATCCCACAATATTTTGAACGAGCTTCTTTTCCTTCAAAGGAACTGGGGCTTGCTGCGCACATCGCAATAGTTCAAACTAAGTGTTTAAGTCAAGGTGAAGCTTCTTTCCACTACTAGTAGACACCTCGAACTAGAAATGAAGCTTCTTTTATTTGGGTTCAGGTAAAACTCATCAGTACACTAGCAGACGTGTGCGTAGCCCGGTGTGTTTAGGTACACTTCTTCTACTTCGTGTAC
>BPTQ01000005.1:145103539-145116608 GCA_019973895.1 Chrysanthemum seticuspe | reverse complement strand
ACTCGATACAAGCATTTGACTCGAACAAACAAACATATATATCTTTTAGTTAATTGTTATTCTCATGTTCACGTTTCTTATGAAAACGTGTGTAATCCTCCCTACACTTATCCTTTATGTAAAATACCTTTATATGTAATTAAGACGAGGTTAAAAACAAAATAAAGTATTTTTTACAAATTTAAACATGAGGACAAACAATTAATAAAAGATATATGACACTAACAAGCAAACAATTAAGCATGGGTTGCCTCCCACGAAGCGCTTTTCTTTATTTAAGAGTCTTGTAGCTAGACTCGTAGTCCTACTCCTACGTTTTTGCATCACCGCCCTCTTGACGGTCTTTATCGGGGGGTTCCATGTTGTAGAAGTGTCCCATGATACTCCTTTCTAAGAGTTCACCCTCTCCCCACTCGGTCCTATATTTCGGTCCTAAATTCAAACAATCTTTATAGAACCCGAAAAGCTTAGCCATAACATAATCTACTCCCTTTTCCCTATCCTCATCATTCCTGTAATAGACCGACAGTTTAAGTTCCTTTTCATCATTGGAGAGTGATGAAAACTTCTCAATCTTAAGCGGCATTTGGTAGGCTACGTCATCGGTCTCATCCTTGAATCGCACTACTCCTAACGATGGGTCATAGGTCATCCCGGTGCTTTCTACGAAAGGTTTTCCTAGAATAACGTGGGACAAGCTAGGGTCTATGGCCGTGCTAATATCTTCCACAATTATGAAGTCCGTAGGGAATGTGAAACTACCTACATAGACGGGCAATCCCTTAACTCTACCAAGAAAATTACACTTATCACTAGGATTATCGAGGTCTTGCCTAGTTGGGATAGGCTTCTTCATTATCCAATTGTAATAGGTGCTAGTCATTATGTTAATTGGGGATTTACGATCAATGTAAGCCTTCGCCACAAAAAGGTGTCCTATGCAAAATGTATGTTAAGATTCCAAGGGTTCCCAAACTTGATTCTAGGGCTTTTCCTAACATACATGTGACGGAGGTCACGCACTAAGTGAGGGTGGCGGGATAATTCCTCTTCCGTAGGAAATTTGTTGAAATAGTCATTGTCTACTTCATCTTCTTCCTCGGGTTTTTCATCATCAACAAATGTTTGGTCTTCTTCGTCATCGGTTTCATCCGGTTCCACTAAGGCGATGGCATTGATGAATTGGACATGCTTAATAAGCTTGCTTGGATCCTTAATTTCTACACCTGGAGGCTCGGGAGTCGAGATAGCACTAACCTTCCTATCACTATTTATGGCTTTCAACAGGTTGTCTATCTTCCTATCCATCTCGGCTTGTTGATGGTTAAAGCGGTCCGAGAGCTTAGCCATTTGGGTTTCTTGGGACGCAACTATGTTTTGCAACATCCCTTCGATACTCTGTTGGTTAGGACCGTTAGGTGGGGGCCACGAAAAATCATTGGAGGTGAATTCTTTAGTTTGTCCCCAGTAAAAGTCGGGCTTGTTTTTCCATGCCTCCCGGGTTTCATTGAAATTCCTAGGTCCGGGCGTTGTAGGGAATCTTCCTCCCGTTCCATTATTACGCGAGGATGCGTATTCAACGGAAGCATGTTCGGGGGATAGGGTGCTAGTGCGCGTGTTATGAGGATCACAAAACGGCTCGCACGAAGAGGAAACTTTGTTTATATGGCGCGAGGACTTAGGATTCTCGTAGGAACTCATGAGGAATTTGACTTGATCTTCAAGTTCGATCATCCTACGGTCGGGAGGAGGCAAGGAGATTGCCTTGACGGTTTTGGGAAGTTCACGGGGGTCATCCCAACTTTCGTTGTCATAGAGGGCAAGGTCCTCTATTATTTCCCATGATTCTTCCGCGGTGAGATCACTAAGTTTTCCACCGGCCGCTTGGTCAATGGATCGCTTAGTGGGAAAGTTGACATGATCATAAAAGATTTGGACTTGGAGCCAAAGATCAATGCCGTGATGAGGGACTTTATGAAGTAAGTCCTTGAATCGGGTCCATGCTTCGTAGAGAGATTCACCTTGACGTTGTTGGAACATCAAGATGTCATTCCTAAGCTTAGTGGTTCTCCCCGGTGGGAAAAATTGAGCAAGGAAGCGAGAAGTAAGATCATCCCAACTTGAGATGGAGCCGGCGGGAAGTCGCTCAAGCCAATTACTAGCTTGGTCCCGTAGAGAGAATTGGAAGAGACGTAAGCGCGTGGTCTCCCGAGTAGTAGCATCAAGGTCGATGGAATCGACAATTTTGAGGAAATCCCTCAGATGCTGATTTGGATCTTCGGAACGAAGTCCATGGAATGCACATCCGTTTTGCACCAACCGGATGGTGTCGGATCGCAGGGCCGTAGTTTGGGCTTGGTCGGGAAGCTCAATGGTGTTCCTATAACCTAGGTGGTTTGGTCTCGAGTACTCACCAAGAGTACGGGCTCTTGGCGGGTTGTTTGGTGGTGGGTTGATGAGTGGTGGTTGGTTGTCACCTTCCATGGTGAAAAGTGATGGGGTTACGAACAAAGGTCACGAAGAAGGGGGATAGACTAAGAGAAAGCTAAAAATGAGAAAAAAGTTTACTTGATAGGAATCAAGCAAAGAAACCTAAACGAGGTGGACTACTAACTAGCTATTCTATTCCCCGGCAGCGGCGCCAAAAACTTGATAACGCTACACGCGTCGTTCGGGGTCAAGGAAACTTCCTTTTCTTCGAGCAAGTTTTATAACACCCTAGGCAGTGAACCTAATCGTTGTAGTGTAGTAATTAGGGTAAGCCACGGGTATTGATATCGTTCTCTAGGGGAATAGGAATGCTAGTGAGAAGTTACTACGCTAAGGTTGAGGTTGAGGAAGATTATTTTTTTATCTTTTTATGTTTTTTTAGAAAATGAAAAGGTACGAATCTCGGGTATTGGATTTGGGGGGTTGGTATTGCTACCGATTACTCTACTATTATCTAATTATCTAAGCTAAGGTTGTGATAGTCTATGTCTAATTGATTTGTACTCGTATGATAGTTTAAAGATGTGTTTACTTAGGTTTTACTACTCCTTAATTATCTCCTATTGATGGTTGATTTGTCACGTCCTTATTCCTAGTTGCGTTGTGATTCTAAGGCTATAGGGCGTGCTTATTTCCCTAACTCTTTGAAATTACCAAAGGGTCTTGTTTACAAATCCTCTAGTGATTTATAGACGCCTACTCTACGGTTGTCCTTGAATACTTTATCCTACAATTACCTAGATAATTATATTCTAAAGTTCACAAAGAAATGTCAAGCATTAAGTACACAACGAATAATCTAGCGCACTCTAGATCATTAGTCAACTAAGATAAGTATCAACCAATCAATATTCAATAATTAAGTTTCATATTCCCTAAGCAAACACATAAATAAATTAGCCGGACATGGAGAACATGCAAGCATACACACAAATAATCAAAGACATAATTAAATTAATGAAGTAAATACTTATCTTGATGTATAATAGGGTTTAGAACCCTAAAATACTGCACAAGAAAGCCTTGGTTCGGTTTTAGGTTTTTACTCCAAAAGACTACACACAAAAACTGAAAAATTCGGATTCTATATATAAGATTACATCTGCGACGGCGTCACCTTATGTTTCGTGACGCCGTCGTGTCGCCGTCATTAGGGTTTCGTCTTGGCCACGTAAACCTTTCGACGGCGTCACCTTATGACTGTGACGCCGTCCCCTTCAGCTCTGACGCCGTCTTGGCTGCATCTAGGCCGTCTGAGTAACGACGGCCTACTCCTTTAGAACCTGACGTCGTCCCTTGAAAACATGCAATTTCGCCTCTGACCCGTCGCAAAATTCCTTCCCGACGGCGTCGCAGATATGCAGTGACGCCGTCGCCTTATGTTTCAGCAGCTTTGAGTGTCTCGATTCTGACTTTGGCCATTTTCTTCGTATATTCGCGCCTTTTCGTCCAAATAAGCATCATTCCAGCATTTTGCCTTCAAGAGACCTAAAAAGTGAAAAGGAACGATATTAAGCAATAACGGATACAAAAGTGATCGAATAAGGGCTTAAATGACCCCTCAAAAAGGTACCTTTTAAAACCTTATCAAAACTCTTCGTGAATACTATGAGAAAGTGGGAATCGAGCATCAAACATCCATTGCAGGGACACCAGAACAAAATGGAGTTGTTGAAAGACGAAACCGTACGTTAGTGGAAGCTGCAAGAACGATGTTGATAAATGCAAAATTTCCAGATTAAGAAGCCGTGTCAATTGCATGCTAATTTCCAGATTAAGAAGCCAGTGGAAGCTGCTCAAGGCTAAAGCTGACATCGGAGTCTTCGTTGGTTACTCTGAAAACTCTAAAGGATACTGAATCTGGAATCGTCGTACAAGGGAGATCATGGAAATGATTCATGCTAATTTTGATAAGCTTATAGAGATGGCTTCTGAGCAAAACAGCTTGGAACCCGGACATAACCGTCTAAACTTCCCCCAAACCCCATCATCAGCTGAACCAAGCTTACAGCTTACTCGCCGTCAAATGGAACAACTATTTGCTCCTCTGTTTTGTGATGGTATTGATCAACGTGCTCCAGATGTATCAAATGTTTCCGCTGCTCAACCTGATAATAATCCAATCCCTGATACACCTGAAACAACAACAAATGTTGCTGACGCACCTCCAATTGATTCTACAAAAAAAGCCGAACAAACCGCATCCAATGACGCTGAACCAGCTGATGATCTTCTGAATCATGATGTACCTACACCTGCAGATTATGATCCAAATGCGTTCTTTAACCCTTTCGCTAATGAAACTGCAACTTCAGATGTTGCGGAATCATCTGCAAGCCATTTGAAACCACCTAATCTGCATAATGAATATCAACATCAACCCTCCACACATCGTTGGACTAAAGACCATCCTCTTGTGAACATTATTGGAAACCCGAATCAACCAGTCGTAACTAGACAACGCCTTCAGACTGACGGTGAACATTGCATTTATGCACTTACCGTTTGTCAATCTGAACCCAAGAACATTAAAGAAGCAATGACTTATAACAACTGGATTGAATCCATGTAAGAAGAACAAAATTAGTTTAAACGTCTTGAAGTATGGGAATTGTTTGACAAACCAACGGGGGTCTACGTCATTGGTCTTAAATGGATTTGAAAAAATAAGTTAGATGCTGAGGGTACGGTTATCAGAAATAAGTCACGTCTGGTGGCTAGGGGTTTAGACAAGAAGAGGGAATTGTACGGATTTTTCTGGCATTCGCGGCTCACATGAACATCACGGTCTATCAGATGGATGTCAAAATCGCTTTTCTGAATGGTAAACTAAAGGAAACGGTATATGTTAGTCAGCCAGAAGGATTTGTTGATCCAGAGTTCCCTAGTCACGTCTATAAACTGAACAAGGCTCTCTACGGTCTCAAACAAGCCCCTTGGGCGTGGTATGATGAGTTATCATCCTTTCTTCTATCCCATAATTTTGTCAAAGGATCGGTCGACCCAACACTGTTTATACAATATCACGGGGCACACATTTTAATCGTTCAAATTTATGTGGATGACATCATTTTTGGGTCAACCCATAAAAAGTACTTAAACGCTTTTTCAAAACTTATGAAA
Source organism: Chrysanthemum seticuspe (assembly GCA_019973895.1). Taxonomy (NCBI): domain Eukaryota; kingdom Viridiplantae; phylum Streptophyta; class Magnoliopsida; order Asterales; family Asteraceae; genus Chrysanthemum; species Chrysanthemum seticuspe. The sequence goes on along the minus strand of BPTQ01000005.1, from coordinate 145,110,995 downwards.
ACACATTTTGAAATGTCAATGATAGGTGAACTTACGTTCTTCTTAGGACTACAAGTTCATCAATCACCCCGTGGTATTTTCCTAAGTCAGTCCAAATATGCTCTTGAAATTTTAAACAAACATGGAATGCAAAGCTGTGATACCTATGCCACACCAATGGCACATACCAACAAACTGGATGCTGATTTACATGGGAAATTGGTTGACCCTACCAAATACCAAAGTATTATTGGGTCTCTCATGTATCCAACAGCCAGTAGACCTGACATTGTATTCTCTGTATATCTTTGCTCCCGTTATCAGTCAAGACCAACTGAACATCACCTCACTAAGGCTAAAAGAATCCTCCGATACATCAAGGGAACCATTAACTTAGGGATCTGATATCCAAAGGATTCTGGTTTTGAACTAATGCTTTTTCAGATGCTGATCACGCAGGTTGCTTAGATTCTCGGAAAAGTACTTCAGGTGGTTTACAATTCCTTGGTGATGAATTGGTGTCATGGCAATCGAAAAACCAAGATTGTACATCGTTGTCCTCAACAGAAGCATAATATGTAGCCATGTCGGCGTGTTGTGCTCAAGATTGTACATCGCTGTCCTCAACAGAAGCATAATATGTATTTGACCGAATCCCGGTGCACTGTGACAATCGAAGTGCTATTGCGATCTCGTGCAACACCGTTCAACATTCGAAGTCTAAGCACATCGATCTTCGATATCATATCATCAAGTAACATGTGGAAAAGGGTACCGTTGAATTATATTTTGTGGGTACTGAACACCAACTAGCGGATCTTCTCACCAAAGCCTTGGCTCCTGCTAGGTTTACTGATTTGATCCACCGGATTTGCATGAGGTGTTTGACTACAGAGGAACTGGATGAACTTTTAACACAATTTTAAAACCAGTCAAACACCAAAACCTCTTTTGTAAATAAATTTTTCAAAAACAAAAATAGAAAAATATAAAATCTGATAAAACACAAGAATATTCTTCTATCTACTATCTTTCAAACATTGCAAGTACAAATCTTCCGTCAACACGTTGTTCTATCAACCATTTCATTATTTTTCCCGGATAAGTGATGAGGGGGAGAATGTAAATATTTTTCAGTTTTATAAAACTTTGTACTTGCATGTTACCAAAATTGGTTGTATCTTTGAAAATGGTGGATACGTTTCTTGTTGTACACTCTGCTCGGACTTAAATTTGTAAAGTTTCACTATTTTTAAAGTCGAGGGAGAGTGTCGTCAAGTTTCTTTCCAAAACAATTACGTTTTGCTAAACCAAAGTGGAAGTTATGGGTCTTGGTTGAAAATGGTTGAGGTTGAAGGACCAATTGTGTCAAAATTGAAAACTCTTTTTAACAAAACCTTCACCTAACTTTACTTACACATTTATTACAAAGATTAAATCCTTCAACCACCATAATCCACGCCTAACATTCAAAGTAAAATCCGTGGTTACAAACATAGGTTTTAAATCTTACCAAAAACCAACGGTTTAATTTTAAACTAGGAGTGATTTAGTGTTCTACGCATATGCGTATGAACAAGAAATCACTATGGGGTGTTTATGATGAAATGGTTAGTGTCAACATGGTCAAAATCAAGTCTTATATCCATTTTCATCAAAAAATTTCAACCTAGAAAACGTTTTTAAATACATTCGGATTTTAGGGTTCATATGAGGATTTGGGCGTTTTCACTTGTGAGTGTTCCAGAATAATTAGATGTTTGAGTAATGTTTGTTACATGTTTAATTGATCTTTAACACCTTTGAATCATGCCCAGATAACACAAATTTGAAGAATTAGACTTTAGGGTTTAAGTATGCGTATAATTAGGTACTTTTGATTCTAGGGGCATTTGATGTTAAAACTTGTTGGAAACAACTCACTTAGCTTCTAAGATATCCAAGAAAATGTTTGGTTGAATTCCCATGGTTGAATTGCTTACTCGTAGGATTTGAAAATTAGGGTTTATGCCTACGCATAAAACTGTCTTACACGTAAACTTGTGATTTCATGTGATGTTGAAAGTGTTTGAATAAAATATTAATATGAGTGTTATTGTTAATCTATTACAGGCTTCTACGCGTACAAGGATCAGGAAATGGTGTCCTGGCTTAAGCTTATGAAACACCTTATGCGTAGATGTTACGCATAAGAGAAATCTTACGCGTAACTCTTACGCATAAGGGTCTACAATGGACTACGCGTGTCCTATGAAGGATATGCGTAAACTTGGATTTCTACGCCTAAGGCTTACTCTTACGAGTAAACCTTACGCGTAACTCCTTAACCTAAGCCTACACGTAAGCCTTATGCTAAGAGATATATCCTACACGTAAGCCTTTTCTTACGCATAAGGTTATCTCCTACGCATAAGCTTATTCCTACGCTTATGGTTACCCTATTTACGCATAAGCTTTCCTACTTACGCCTAAGCCAACATTGTAACTTAACTTTTGAAATGTTACGCGTACAAACTTGTAATAAGTTACTCATAATGTCACAAAAGCAAAATGTCACTAATAAGCTACAAAAGTTAAAACGTTGAGTGATTAAGTAAATTTTGGACTTTAACATTCAAAATTAACATACTCACGTAACGTATCATGTCAACTTTAGACTATTGGACAATATGTGACTTTGGACTCGTAACATTCGTAAACATAACAACTTCAATAATTGGACAATAAAATCAACTTTTGTCTAAGGTAATGTATTTCGATATGTTGGTTCTTTTGTCTCAATACCTTTCAGATCACGAAATGGACTTCATCATGGAAAATATCAGCACACCAAACGAACTCACAATGAAAGACATCTTCCCAACTGATTACAGCAAAACGATTGGAAAGAACAATCTCAAGGTCGATTTTGAGAACTTCACCTGCTCAGAATCATCATGCAAGATTGCTGTGGATATCCTCAAGACTCATCCCTACAACAACATGCTAACCAACTCAGCAACTGTAACAGAAATCTACATTCATCAATTCTGGCACACGATGAAAAAGGTTGATGGTCAAGATGCTGTGACTATGACCCTCAATCATAAGGAAGTCACCGTCACGGTAGCAGATCTTCGTACAATTCTTCTTCTGCCTGCCATTCAACCTGCTGACTATGTAGCAATTCCAAATGCAGAGGCTACAATGCAATTCATAGTCGACATTGACTATGATGAAGCTGTTGGAGTTATTACCAAGCACTCCACGGTCGAACTTAAGAACATTCCTCAACCGTGGAGGCATTGTACATCGTGATCGCCAAGTCTGTGTCTGGAAGAGACAGCGGTCATGAGCATCCTAAACTCATGCACCTACAAACCTTCTGGGGGATGGTCAAAAAATAGCATATAGACTTTGCAAGCCTGGTATGGGAAGATATGATGTCCCACCTCAAGAAGCCTGGAACAAAGGTTCCCTTTATCAGATACACAAAACTGTTGATTCAAAACATTCTCGGGAAACATCGGGACATTCCCTTTAGAATCAATGACCCCAAGAATCACTCTGCGTTGTATGAGGCTACATTGAACATTGTCAGATTTAAAGACTCATAAACAAAGAAGCAAGGTGCAGTGTTACTGGACTGCCTTCTCACTGAAGCAATCAAAAGTCTTCCATCGTATCTACAATATCAAGAAGCAGTGAGTACAGGTAAAGTAGGTTTTATGGATGAAAAGACTTCAGTTGTTCCTGTCAAGAAGACCAGAAGATCAGGAAGCACTGGTAGTGTCAAAAGCACTAGGAGCGCTCTCAAGTATCCAAAGAGGCATCCAAGCTTTAAAAGAAAAGGCCCTTCTCAGGTCGTTCATCCTAATCCTATACCAGAACCAACTCCAGAGGATGACGACTCTGAAGATACTGAGTCTGAAGAGGTGGTTTACCATTCCGAAGCTGCCACAGATGAAACTACCTCACTGAGGTCAGAAGATAAACCACAAATTCCCAAATCAGACAAAGGGAAGACACCAGTGGCTGAAGAAGAAGAAGAAAGTTCTGATGAAGAAATTGATCCAAAGGATGAAGAGAGAGCTACCATAAAACTCTTAAGCATTTGAGGATACAGCATGCTGCTACGGAATTCAACCTTTAGCAAACCAGAGGCCCTGGAGGTTCTAGTGGTGGAGCTCTCATCACACCAGTTCTTGATGCGGTTAATCAACCCGATAAGGGAACTGGTGCCACCACTAAGGAATCTACAGAGCAGCAGCAGCAAGAGTATGAGTTTCCGTTCGATTTTGAGTTAGACGCACAAGAAAAGAATGATAAAATTACAGATGAAGATGTTGAGAAAGCTGCAAAGGAAAAGGCTGTGGAAGATGCCCTTGCTAAGAAGGAAGAGGAAGAAAGGATCAGAATAGAAACCAATAACTGCATTATAGAAAATCCTGAACACAATCCTGAACAAGCTTCGGAGCAACCTCAAGACCCTTCCACAACAGAATCATCATCACACTCTTCACCACCACCATCTAGAGAAACGACCACCAGATCATCATCCAAATCGGTTAAGAAACCCACTGATACTTGGGCATCTCGTGCCAAAACCAAGATTGTTAAGGCTGTCAAGCAAGCAAGAAAATGAAATATGGTTAACCAAAAGTTGAATCAGCTGGCTGACAGGGTTAACTTACTCGGTAATGTGATGAACGAGTTCACGGAGGAAAGAGAATAAATCCAGCAATTCCTCAACAGAGACATTCAAGGTGAAATGGACAAGAAGATTAGGGATTGCACTCATCAGTTCCTTCTCGAAATTGTCCCTGGTGTTACAAGAGAAATGTTTGCTAAACAACTTTACCCATATCTGAAGTCAATGCTCAGGCAAACAATCACTACAACACCGATGGTTATGCAAACCCGACCAGTTCAGCCTCCTAATGTTACTGAGGCCGACTTGATTTCACAACTGATTATGCAGATGTCTCCTCGATCTCCATCTTTCACATCTGATGAGTCAAAACTCTTTGAGGCATTGCTTGCATATCAACTAATAACAACTTGCAAGGAAGTTGCTGGTCAGGAAAAGTGACCAACAGACGATGATGATAAGGACAAGGATACTAAGGGCAAATGTCAGAAGAAATCAGGCTAGTCATCATCTATGCCTCCAAAGACCACTTCCACCTCACAAGCATCTCAGAAGACTTCTGCTACTGATAAACCTCAGGACTCTGAGTCTCCACCACCACCGGAGAAAACTGGTGATCATTTCTAATACACCGGTGGTGACGACGAAGAGAATCTTGAGCCCCAGCAATAGCCCCCATCCCCACCATCAACCAAGCAACAAAAAGATTCATCCTCCAAGCCAAAGCAGAAAAGATCAACCTCAGTTGTATCATGGTTGGATGAAGATGATACTGAAGAATACGAATGGTTTAGCAAGCTTGTTGATGCCACTCCTCAATTACCGGAAGGCCAAGAACCGGTAGATGGTCGTACTATGGAGCAGGTTAAGCTTATCCAGGATGAATTCAAGGTAAAAAATATGACGAAGAGGGAGTTACACCGAATCAAGAATGATGCTTTCCAATTGCTAAAAGACGGATCCGGCAGTGCTGTTGAAGTTGAATATCATCTCGACAACATCACACGCGCTATGTCTAACAACATTGACTGGCTCAACCCCGAATCGAACATTGTTTTCACCAGAAAAGATAAGACTCCATATTATACAGACTGGACCAAACCATTACCAACCATTGGCCGTCCAGAACAACCAAGGATTCCTTACCAATACTTCTTCAATAACGACCTAGAATTTCTTCAGCACGGTACCGACATCAGTAAGAAGTACGCTACATCACTAACCTTCAACATCCCAGCAGCAGTCTTCTCCAACAATGCAGCCATCGAAGAAGAAGCCACCAAGACGTTCGTTGACAAAGTGGTGGATTATGACATCGATGCTCAATATGGTATTCACCATTGGCCGCCAAGGAGAAGTTTGTACTACAGAAGCTGCCAAGTTGTGAAGTCAAACACGGAAGTGTTTAGTGATAAACGGATCGTTGCTATAATGAATGTCACTCTGGATACTGAATGGGATTACTCGTTCCTGAAGAAAATCACAGTCAAATGCCAAGACGAACAGGAATATGATTTCACTGAGGCTGATTTTCCAATATTGTCGCTCAACGACATCGAAGACATGTATCTTGCTAAGGTATAAGGTCGGATGAGACAATTCTCCACCAACATTGAGCTCCAGTATATCACAACCTTGTCGATATTCATTCGAAGCAGAGTGATCCAGGAACGTGTTGAAGATCTTCAACTTGCTGTGGAATCCTACCAAAAACAAGTCAACCTCACAAAACCGTTGCTTCACTTTCCCGACATAAACCAACTCTCTCAGTACACCATTGTGAAGAAACCGAAGTTTGGAGTTGTTTACCGTAGTGAACTTCACCATAACTGCTTCTTGGCATACAACGAGGTTCAAAAATTCTGTGATCACACATTAAAGAAGGTTCGTGATGGGTGATGAGTGTCTAAATACTCATCATTTTTTGTGTAATCTAAACTGCAAAATCATCTGAAAACACTCAGAAACACATCAAAATGATCAAAATATCACAAATCAGTGTTTTATGTGTTTTAAATGCAAAAATATCAAAATCAGATGAAAAATGTATCAAGTTTGCAAAATTGGCAGTTTTAGTCCCCCAAGTTTTAAAAGTTGTCAAATCTAGTCCCTGGAATTCAAAAATGTGGAAATTTATCATTCAAGGTCCCTGAAGTATTCTAAGTTGTTAAAAATGATCCTTGAATGAATTTTTGGTCAATTGGCAAGAAAGGTCCTCAAACTTTGGAAAATTTGCAAAATTAGTCCTTGGATTTTTAAAATGGAATTTATGCAAAAAGGGTCCTTATATTACCAAAGTTGTCAAGTTTGGTCCTTGTGAGAGCATTGGAAAAAGTTCACTTTTAGTCCTTGAAGTTTGGTCGAATTACATTTTTGGTCCTTGTTTACTACTTATACCAAACGGACACCTTATAACTAGCTAAGCCCAATCACAAGCCCAACTGCTAGCCCAAACCAGTTTGACCCTTGACCCTTGACCCTTTGCCCTTGAGCCCCAGGTCAAATTGCAAAAAGAACCCCAGCCAAACCAATTGTGACCCCCCCTTTGTTATTAAAGCCACGGTCAAACAAAATCAAACCAGAGAAAACGCGCCCACATACCAGAACTACTGTAGCTCTATCTCTCCCAAACCAGATATTCAAAACCAGAGATGGTTTTCACCACATTTTCAACCCCCCCTCCATGCTATGTCCCCTCCACCTCCTCTACACTCCAAATCCTTTAATTGCTCAAACCAAACCTCATTAACCTGATTAAAACGTTTAAAAGGTTTCAAACTCCTGGAAAGAACGGTTAACTGGTTTTTAAGTAAGTTCCTAGTAAAAATTGTTGAATCTTATGAAGTC
>BPTQ01000005.1:144947909-145099686 GCA_019973895.1 Chrysanthemum seticuspe | reverse complement strand
ACCACAAGTCTTAAGAATGAGATAATGAAATTTTCTCAAAGATTTGATGAATCATTCGGGGAGGCATGGGATCGTTACAAAGAGTTGCTTCGCAAGTGTCCGCATCACGGTTTTACCGAGTTGATGCAAATGGATACTTTCTATAATGGTCTCAATCAGGCCAATCAAGACTCTTTGAATGCCTCCGCGGGAGGTAATTTCCTGAGCAAGACCACCAAAGAGGCCTTGCAGATCATTGAGAACAAATCTCAGGTCCGTCCCTTCAGAGCTAAGACATATCAGTCTAATGCTGGACCTTCTTCTTCTTCATCCCCCGTGAGTACATCTAGCACCGATGCTAAGATTGATAAACTCACAGACATTGTTCAGGCTTTGGTTCTTGCTAACCAGAAGAAAGTCTCCTTCACTCAGACTCCAACACATGCTGAAGTGAAGAAAGTTGAAAGTTGTGTCACTTGTGGTGGTCCTCATGCTTACTACAATTGTACTGCCACCGATGGTAGTCCTTTTGAAGCAAATGCTCTAGCCGGTAGTTCACAGCAAGGAGGTAATCAATACCGTCCTCAAAATGAACCACACTACCGTGCTAACACTAATCAGGCACCACCCGGTTTTAACCAAAATCACAACATGCAAAACCGGAATCAGAACCAACCAAGAATGAACCAAGGTTATCAAAACCAAGGTAATTTCTATCCTGGACCCAATCAAGGTTTCCAACATCAGGGGAACCTTCATCAAAACAATTTCAATCGAGGGAATCAATTTCATGGGAATATGAATCCTAATCAAGGGAATTTTGGTCATAATCAAAACATACGGCCTCAAATTATCCCTCCAGCTCCTCCCGTCATTACTCCTCCAGTACCATCATCTGATGAGTTACTGAAGCAGTTCATGAAATCCCAAGATGAAATGAACAGGTTGTTGGTCAGTCAGATTGCTGATCTGAAGAAGTCTTTAAATGATCGACCCTCGGGCTCAGGAAAACTTCCGAGCAACACGATCGCTAACCCGAGGGGCGATGCCAAGGCGATCACAACCCGAAGTGGTGTTTCATACACTGGACCTGCTGTTCCTACTACCTCTTCTTCTTCTTCTCTTCCAAAGGTAGTGGACAGTGAACCTCCGACACACAATGGACCTACGACTCCAATGCCTCCTCCACCAGTGCCAATGAGTCAAGTTACCAAGGAAACAACGGACAAGGTGCATTATTCAAGCCCACGAAGTACCGCACACGTCCCACCTTCGGTAGTCCAACCTCAAGTTGTCCAGAAACCCAAATCAAATCAAGGAGTTGTTTTTGAACCTCCTGTAGCTCCTTTTGAGAAATCCAAATCTTCTCTTCCTTACCCATCAAGAATGCATGATGAGAAGCTTAAAGACAAAACCAAAGAGCAAATGGAAAAATTTTTCCAAATTTTCAATGAATTGCACTTTGATATAAGCTTCGTTGATGCTCTCGTTCTAATGCCCAAATTTGCATCCACTCTTAAAGGGTTACTAAGCAACAAAGATAAGTTATCTGAAATGGCTAAAACCCCTCTCAATGAGCAATGCTCAGCGGTCCTTCTTAAGAAGCTTCCCGAAAAGCTTGAAGACCCTGGCAAGTTTTTAATCCCATGTGATTTCTTGGGGATGGTTCAATGCTCCGCCTTGGCCGATCTTGGCGCTAGCATTAACCTCATGCCACTCTCAGTATGGAAGAAACTTTCTCTCCCTGAACTTACTCCTACTTGTATGACTCTCGAGCTAGCGGACTGTACAATAACTCGTCCACTTGGAATAGCTGAAGATGTCGTGGTAAAGGTAGGGAAGTTTCATTTTCCCACTGACTTTGTTGTAGTAAACTTTGATGCAGATCCTAGAGTTCCCCTCATCTTAGGGAGAGCTTTCTTGAGAACGAGCCGTGCTCTGATTGATGTTTTTGCGGAAGAGTTGACTATACGGGTTGATAACGAAGAGCTCACGTTTAATATCAACCAGAACTCCAAACCTCTAAACAAACATAGTGTTGCCACAATCGATCAAAAATCTAAAAGAATCGATGCAACACTCTCTAATTTCACGGTTAAAAGGAGTCACCAAAAGCGTGCTGAGCTAAAAGCTCTAAAAATCAACACTGGTTCAAACAAATGGTTTGAAAGTTGTACCAAGGGAGTCATGAGTATTCTTGATGATGATGATCTTGAATCGGAGACTTTATCGAAAGTGGTGGAAATTTCTAGCTCTAAGAGCACACCACTTGTCCCACCTCCGGAATCAGTTTATCGTATTGAGTTTGTTAACTCTGTAGGTGAAACTGAACTCTCTTCAAAAGATCCATCATCCATTTCATCTCCAGATCCAATTGTTTCCGACTTTTCCATTCCTTCTCTCACTTTGGATGAGGAAGATGATAATTTTTGGAAAGAAGTCGATGCTTTTCTAAGTGATGAATCAATCCCAACAGGGGTTGATGATTCTTACTTGGATACAGAGGGGGACATCCTTTTTCTTGAAAGTTTATTAAACGAAGAATCGTCCCCAAACCTCCCTCCCGGAAATTCCTTTGCCAATCACCATATAAGCTTCAAGTTTAAGCTTAAAAATGTCAAAAATGGTGATTTGCTTCTTTCTGATGAGGAATGGACATGCATTGTAATGCACATATTTATTCCATTCTTCACAAATGGTGTGGTTGCTCTTTCCCTTTTCTCTTTCGGGAATGAGGACACCATCTTTGACCCCGGTATTATTTTTTATAGTTTCTACTATTAAAAATACCGGTTGTATCTCGTCGGAGTGGAACTTTCTGATGTTCATATGTGAATGAAAGTCCGATCGAGATTTGTTTTCCACGTTACTTTCCCCATGAACAAATGAATGCGGGGATCGAGTCAAGCTAGTGACTCGGTAATCAAAAACATTAGCACGCACCATATGGGTTTTCACCCATAATTCTGTCTTCTTACCCCCTTTCTACCACCCTAGTGTGGGGGAGTCTCCCCACGCTATTGTATATTCTCATTCTTTCAAAAAAAAAAAAAAAAAAAAAAAAAAAAAAATCTTCTTCTAAATAATGGCCGTAGTATTTCCCTTTCACGTTCTTTGTTTCGGCATAACCGCCGGTACTTTGAATATTGAGGGCAATATTCATTTCTAAGTGTGGGGGGGAATTCTCACGAATTTCATATATTATCTACCCAATTCCCCCGTTTTTGGCCAAAATTTTTTTGGAGTAAGTGTTTTTCACTTACTCAGCTTGGTTATCAGTCCGCCATGTCTGTAAGACAAAAGGATTGGCTAATCCAGGAGCAAACGGCTCTTGGTAAAGATTTCTCAAATCCGTTTATACGGCTTGCAATTTGCCCAAAATTGTATGGTTCTCAACTCACCATATCCTAAAAAGTGAAGAGTTGGCTAGCCCGCAAGGTTATGGCTTGTGGTAAAGGCAGTGAAAAATCCATAATTGGTATTCAGCTCACCAAAGATAATCCTGATAATTTATCTAAGAGTTGGCTAGTCCAGAAGGGTACGGCTTCTGGTAAAGACTAATCAAATCCGTTATATGGTTTATGATTTGCCAATAAATCATTTGGTTATCGTTGTACCAAGATTCTTACTTGAATCAAAACAATTGGCTACTCCAGAAGTGATGGCTTTTGGTAAAGAGTTTTTCAAATCCATCAAGTTTTCTCAAATCATTGCTAGAGACTAGCAATATCTCAGTGTGGGGGATTGATGAGTGTCTAAATACTCATCATTTTTTGTGTAATCTAAACTGCAAAATCATCTGAAAACACTCAGAAACACATCAAAATGATCAAAATATCACAAATCAGTGTTTTATGTGTTTTAAATGCAAAAATATCAAAATCAGATGAAAAATGTATCAAGTTTGCAAAATTGGCAGTTTTAGTCCCCCAAGTTTTAAAAGTTGTCAAATCTAGTCCCTGGAATTCAAAAATGTGGAAATTTATCATTCAAGGTCCCTGAAGTATTCTAAATTGTTAAAAATGATCCTTGAATGAATTTTTGGTCAATTGGCAAGAAAGGTCCTCAAACTTTGGAAAATTTGCAAAATTAGTCCTTGGATTTTTAAAATGGAATTTATGCAAAAAGGGTCCTTATATTATCAAAGTTGTCAAGTTTGGTCCTTGTGAGAGCATTGGAAAAAGTTCACTTTTAGTCCTTGAAGTTTGGTCGAATTACATTTTTGGTCCTTGTTTACTACTTATACCAAACGGACACCTTATAACTAGCTAAGCCCAATCACAAGCCCAACTGCTAGCCCAAACCAGTTTGACCCTTGACCCTTGACCCTTTGCCCTTGAGCCCCAGGTCAAATTGCAAAAAGAACCCCAGCCAAACCAATTGTGACCCCCCCTTTGTTATTAAAGCCACGGTCAAACAAAATCAAACCAGAGAAAACGCGCCCACATACCAGAACTACTGTAGCTCTATCTCTCCCAAACCAGATATTCAAAACCAGAGATGGTTTTCACCACATTTTCAACCCCCCCTCCATGCTATGTCCCCTCCACCTCCTCTACACTCCAAATCCTTTAATTGCTCAAACCAAACCTCATTAACTCTCAAACCTGCTCAATTGAAATATTTGGCGCCAAAAAGCAATGTGGACGGTTCTGATTATTTTAAGTGATCCAAGGGCTAAGATGTGGTGGGAAACATTCAGAGAACTTGGAGAAGTGCTTAAAGTCTATAAAGAGAGAGAGAGAGAGGCATTGTATCATGTATCTAGTGTAATTTTATTTTTCCTTAGTCGTTTTCTTTAACTTAAGCTTTTCAATGTATGTTTTTAATTCCAAGTACTTTATTTAAGTCTCTCAAGTGTATTTGAACCTCTTTTAATAAGTAATTCCAAGTTTTAAAGTTTACTTCAGTTTATGCAGTTTTCAATTTCAAAAATATCATGTGAATCAAATGTTGTTTTTAGTTGATTATATGGATTGAAATAGGTCACATAAGCTCCCATATAGCTTTTATAAGCTATTAGAAACATTAAAATTCAGTTTAGCTTCAAAAGGTCAAAAATCACAAAAATACCAATTAAATAGGTGAAAAATCAAAAATCACTTGGAGAAGGTGTTCACAGCTGGAGCAAGGTGTATTATGGATGGCCTTGGGTTAGTAGCTTATTGGTAAGCTTATAGGGGTGTTAGTTGGTCCTGGTTCTCAATTTTAAGCTTGGAAGCTTTTGTAAGCTCTTTTTGATTATTTTGGCATTTTACTATTATAGTTGTTCTTTAGCTTAAATTTCTGTATCTTTGTGTTAATTAGCTATAGTTAAGTGTGTTTAAACATTGAAATCAAGTGGTTGTTCTTTCAAAGTTTAAGTTAATAAAAACTTAGTTATAACAGTTAAAACTGCTTCTTAATCATTTCTTAGTTACTGTTGTAATAAGGTATTGTTTAATGATTCATTAGTCCTATAAATAGATTATATAAGGTCTAAAATCAGTTTCATGGTTTAACTTTGTGATTTGCTTTGAAATAGTTACATAACAGTCACATTAAGTAGTGTTTGGATTAGATTGTTTAATTGTGTTAAAAGTTGTTACAGTCTTTGTCTTTGGTTGTTCTGAGTCACACTAGTTCATAATAACTCAAAGAAACAAGAAGAACCAGTCTTTGTTCATCAAAAGTCAAAATAAGCTTTGATTTAATTTTGTGAGTCCACTGTTAGGATGGCATGATCATTGATCTTGTTGTTGTGTTTACAAGTTGTTACTTTTGATCAAATCAGTCTTATATCACCTTAACATAACATAATTAGTGCTTAGGATTAGTTTAAATCTCATTTTAGTCAACTCTTCTAGTTTTTAAGAAAAGTCAAAATCTCATAAGGTCGTTTTTGAATAAAATTTGGAATTTCACTGAGTGCTTATTAGTAGGATTCAGTTTATAAGGTTTTGGATTTTTATAGTCTAGTTGCTTAACAAAAATACAAAAATGCTAGTTCTTGGTTTCTCAGCTTTTTGAGTGCTTATTTCTTAGCTTTTTGGTGGTACCTGTTTCATAAAAGTGCCCTGTGCACAGTGGTTAAGCCCAATTTGATAAGCTCACATAGAGCTTATTAATTGCTCAAATCTTGTGTTCTCTAGTTCTTTGGAAAGCCAACCTGGTCCTCTTGGATTGTCAAGCCTAAGATTTCACTTTGGAACTTGTTTGCTAGGGCTGCAACAAGCCTCTAGTTTGTCCCATTTCTGTCTTCATCAAAAGTGCTTATTTGCTTGTTTTAGCTTATCAGTGTGCTTCTTTTCATCTTTTAGTTTCATTTCAGTTCATATGGCTTATTTTCATCTTATTCTAGCCTTTGTTTCATCTGGCAAGCTTGTTTGAGCTTATTTCCACCAAATAAGCTCATTTAACCACTGTTGGATTCATAAGCCATCAAAACAGCTTATTGGTGGTTTATAAATTTTTTGTCTTCATTAAAGTTTCATAAAATCAGTATTAAAGTAGTTTTCAAAAATAAAATCCAGAAAAAGTCCAATTAAAAATCAGTGATAGCATTTATTTAATAGTTTTAGCTTTTTGATTTTTCTTTTTATCTTATTAATAAGCAAATCTTGTTTTTCTATTTTTATTAGGTTTCTGTCATCTTATAGTATTTTTAGAAAAAGTTTCATATTTTTCCTTTTCTGTTTAGTATTTATTATAATTATAAATAGTTAGTAAATAATAAATAATTAGTAATAAATAATTAAAAAGCATAAAAAATATATTTTCTGTTTTAAAATTAGTTTTATCATATTTTAGATTTTTCAAAGTTAAAATTTTATTTTTCCAAGTTTATTTTATATTTTCTAGTAATTAAGTGTATTTTAAATAATAATTAATTAGTAATAATTAAATAAAAAGTGTGTAAAATATATTTTTAGTTTTAAAATTAGTTTTATAGTATTTTAGATTTTTCAGAATCATAAGTTTATTTTTCTAGCCTTATTTCCTATTTTCTTTTATTTTAGAGTATTTATTAAATAGTTAAAATAGTTTTTAATTAATAATAATTAATTAAATAGTTTTAAAAATAATTTTCTTTTTTCTAATATTTTTCTTTTATTTTTAGGATTCCAAAAATGTTATTTTCATATTTTTAGGCCTTTTATTTCTTAGTTTTCACTTTTTATTTTGTGCGTATACGTAGTTTTTAAAAAAACTTACGTTTACGTTTTTCTTATCTGATTGCTGTGCTTTCCAAATATGTACTCCATTCCATTCCAATAAATCAGTAGTGTAGTTTCTTAATCAAAACCTTTACAGATCACTATCCTTAGTGATCACTCCATTATCTGAATCAGTTTAACACACCATCGAGTCTCCTTGGGACTAAACGACCCGGGAATTCATTGTATTCTCCAGGACTTCATTGCATTTGTGTTTAAGCTATTTTAAGTCTGTTAGACTTGACGGTTTAGCACAGATCAATGGGTTAGCTTATCGGTTGAAGGCGATTCAGCAAGGAATTAGGTCAAAGAAGAGATGCAATTCTGAGGAAAAGAGGGATGTTAAGAAGATAATCAAGAGGTTGGATGAAAGATTGTTTCATCGAGATCAGATGTGGAACTTATAGAGCTTTGTGGGTGGAAGACAAAGTTTCTCGATTACGGGTTATCAACGTCATGAGAGAACTCCTGGTCTACTTGATTGATTGTCTGGTACTCTTTAAACTATCTTGATTGACATTTGGATAATATGATCTGTATATTGATTAATGGCTTGTGCACACATAACAGTGTACAACCCGTACTTGTAATGAAAGGACCATGTGGTACGCTTCAGTGCCACAATCCTATAAAAGGAGCGAAAGCTTCTTACTTTTGAGTAAAACTTATCAAAACTTTCTTTTTTCAAAGTTTTGCTCAAAAGAACAAGTACTTCCCCTTATGTTTTCAAAACCTCAAAACTTAATATTACTTGTTGAGGGGGAGTATTTGCTTAAAATCTTTGTTCACAAAATGTTCCTCGTGGAAATCTTCCCACAAAACTCGAAATGGACATATTCGATATCAAAATTTCATCAAAAATAACATTTATATGCCATTTTTGAGGGGGAGAAAAATTGTGTGATACAAATATGTTGTAAATTTGATGGAATCTTTGTGTGCTAAGACTTATCCCGTGAATTGACGAGATCTGAACAGTCATACATCAAAAAGATTTGTCTTCCAAGACTTATTTGAGTATATTGTACCTCTTCAAAAAACTCTTGATAGACATGAACTTTGACGGGTTTGACAACCTTTTCAAGGTTTGTCCACACCTTCAAGGTAGTTATTAGATCTAGTTGTCACCTAAAAGCTGACAATGCAACTCTTTAACTATGCAACGTAACCGTGTCTCGCGGGGGATTGTTTATCTTGAGTCGATCAATTCAAAAGTGCGAGCTCTTCCCTCACCGTGCAGATTTCTGTTAAAATACTTAAGCACGTGTGGAGGGAGAGTATTTCTAAAAATTACAAAACTCTCGAAGTGTTACAAAATGCTTACACTCATAAACACTTTGAGAGATTTTTGTTAACATGGTTTTATGGCAACGTAGGATAGTCATGAAGTTATAAGGTGACTAAGTTTAAGAATAACCGTCCTATGATCCGCCAGAGCTGGAGGGATCTACCCAAGGACACTACCATTAGTTAGTACTTAGAAGTCCTTAGGAATGATCATAAAAAGGAGAAAATGAGAATTGGAGAAAGAAGGAGTTAAAGAATTAATAAGAAAAGTAAAGAAAATGGTGAAAAGAAATAGCCATCCAAATTATTCAACTTAGGGCAGACACCGGGTTCAATACATATGCTACTGGTTGTCACTAGATGACACCGGTATTGAAGATTAAAGTCGTCATGGACCCAGTGACGCATGCACTAAACCTTCTTAGCTACTCAAGTTTCTCTCAACAGAAGCTTGTTTCATTTTCACAGGGAACCCTACGTAAACTATCGGCTTTCTCTTAGAGATTGTTGGTATTGAAGAAGGAGACACTCTCCCTAGTCTCCGCTCAGGAAAACCAAAGCGCACTATTGAGTCTAGAGCCACGAGATTCATCAAAAGATCTCTTAGGAACACTTGACATTTCATCACTTGTCGTTCAACATTAATGTAAAACCTGAAAATTTAAAATCCGAATAAAGACTAAAATACCCTTGGAATTAAAAATTATAAAATACGTAAAATATATTTATAACACTTAAAGAGATAAAAAGATTTACTTGTGAATATTTAAAAACCTAACTAAAGTATATTGCGTAATTGATTTGGTACGACGAAGAGTTAATGTTTCGTGATATTTTGGTCGTGTTCTTTTGTGTTCGTGAGCCAAGGCCGAAGCCCATATGGTGGCGAGGTGATGTGTGTTTGGTTGGACCAAAACCCAAACCCAACCCAATTACTTTCCTAGTTTAACTCAAATACTACAACTATAAATACAACACATATTCATTAAATTGGAACCCTAGTTTATTTGTCTCTCTCTTTTTCTTTTCTCCCTTGCTCGGCCGAAACTCAAACAAACACCCTTGGTGTCGATTTTGCTCAACCAAGTGAAGGTATATCGTTTATTTGTTTTCCTTTAACGTACCTTATACGTATATGTTAAGTTATAATTGTTTCGTTGCGTTCTCCTTGTTTTTCTTTTTGGCCGAGAATGGTGAAACAAAAACAAGAGAAACCCTAATTTATTTAACTTGTAATTAATAAGAAACATGTAATATAAGATGTGATATTGAATCGAGTCATGTTTGCGTTGTTTTTAATGAGGGCCGAATCATGCTATTAGGACCGAACCATGTGTAATTTTCGAATAATGAATATAGCTTAATAACTTGAGTAAGTAAAGTAAGAAGATGAGCTAATACTAGTGTAAACCCTAGATGAACCGAAACATGTGTATAAGTTTTGAAGATACATTAATTAAGTAAAGGTTATGTTAAACATAAACCCTAGTTTTGATATGCTAATTTAATAAGTTATGTTAAACCCTAATAGAGTAAATGCGTAATTAATACGAGTAATGAGTAACTTATATGTCACATAAAATCATAAACGTGAACGTTGAAACATAAAAAGGAAAGAGTATTATGTGACGAGTTAGGTTAAGTAATTAGTCATTAAAAGACGTAACAAGTAAGCTAATGAATATTAATGAGACATTAAAGAATGAAAACCCTAAACGTTAATAAAAGATATATAAACCCTAATTTACTATATTAGTATTAAAACCTTTAAGTCTTATTTAAATATGGAAACCCTAAAATAATAAAAGGATCATTATGACGATTATGGAATCATTAATAATATATACGACATTAATGTATATAGGTTCTGTGAAGAAGGAGTAATTCTTTGCTTCCCTGTTTCGACTTTTGATCTTTTGCTTTCGAATAAGGTACGGATATTCTGACCTTTTCAGTAAAGGTTTCGTATGAAGTTTTCTTTTCGTTTTCATATTAGGATTTCCTAAACCTTTGCTATGAACCCTAATGTGTTTATTTGAGCTGTTGCTTATCTGAACTTTGATTTTTGAATCATAAAACATCTGATTTTGAACTATATGATATGAAGGCTTTGATTTTGAAAATATGATTAAACGTTTGATAAAATATGATCTATGTCAGTTATGACATTCTTATTTGATTTCTGATAGTTGACACCCGAGCCAAATTTAACTAGTCATGGGGGTTCCATGTCCGTGTCAGCGAATGCACTTTCTGACATGACTCTAGGGCAGTAGAGTGATGTTCTGCCACGTCCCTTTCTGTTATCTGTATGAGCTTAATTTGAATTATGATATGAATATTTGTCTGTGGGGCGTATGGATGCATCCTAGATCTGTTATATGCCATATATTATCTGTTATATGTTATTTGTTATCTGATGATTGATGCTGCGTGCATGCACGTCCTTCATAACTCTGGTAGGTCTCCCCTACAAATATGTTGCCTTATGTGATTATGATATGTTTCTGATATGGCATATGTTCTGGGCTTTGAGGTAGTTAAGCTATAAAACTTATTCTGATATTCTGAATTATCTTTTGAAAAGACTATGATTTCACTATCTTTCTTTTACTTTGTTTCGTATTCGATTTTCGTTTCGTATTCTTTTGCTTTGTATATCTGTTCACTGGGCTTTGTAAGCTCAGCCGCACTTTTCTTTTCTTCCGCGGCAGGTATCTAAGCATTGGAGCTGGGTATTGCTTTGGGATGAGTGCTGAGTGGACTTACCTTAGAGATTTAGCTTTGATATTATGATGCCATTTAGACTTATGTTTTAGACATTTCTTTTGGAGTTATTTTTCCGCTGGGACCTATGTATTGAAGTCTTTTGACTTGGATTATTTCCATATTTATGTTAAAGATTTCTTTTGGTTTATATGTTTGCTTTGATATGACACCATTACTTGTGATTCCTTTACCCTTGTGGGGTTGGGGCGTTACAATTAAGGACGCAAGTGATACATTATCGAGTCCTTCACAGATCTTAGCAATCTGTCTAGAACATTTATGAGGGGTTCACAATTGTGATCCTCAGTGATTGAATGGAAACTTCTGCCAGGGTCAACATCAAACAGCCCTGACAGCAGGTCGCTTCGGTAACTCCTAGTGGGTTACGCTTAGTGTTGTCTCAAACGGTCTACACTCGTGGGGTGATGCTTCGGTGTACCTCTGCGACTCACCTGAACTGTAGGTGTACTTCGGTACATTGTGTTATCCTACTTGAGGGACTCCAGTTCAGGAACAGCCTTTGCTAGAATTAGCGATGTGTTTTAAAACTATGTTGTTAACACGCTCGAAGTTCGAACTTGTAAGTGCTGGAAATCCCGCTAAGGAGATTCCTTTCAAGAATCGAGTCCCGAAGATGTGGGTCATTACTTGAACTTGTTCAACGTAATGCCAACTGTCCCTTATGGGATTTGGATGGCTGATTCGCCCGACCAAGGTGAATGGAATCAAGACATTCATCAGAAGAACAATCGTAGTGGTCAATTCTCTAAGAAATGACCACAGTGATCGATTGATGTTTATCACTAACCCATTCTTATGTTTTATTCTTATGGATGCTCCTGGGAGATGATCGTGCTGATTCTCCACATGCTCATACCAACAACAACACAATTTGAAGTTCTCTCGAAAGGCAACACAAGAATCTATAATGTTTAAAGACTAAGAGAACTACATCAATACTGAAATCCAATGTCAAAGAGCGTGTGAGCATGTTGGAGAAAGACGAGGAGACACCTGAGCAACGAAGAGGACCTGATACAGACAACCACAACATAACATCACCATATCCACAACTGAACAAAGAACAAAGAACATAGATTACAAAGACGTCAAATCAGAAAACTTCAAAAGAAACAAAATTCTCACACTAGGGAGATTGTTGGAATCAAGGCACTTCTTCTCACAAGAAAGAGGAATGTCAGAAGACGTCAAAGCAACTGCTACTACATCAACACCAACAACTTATCCATGATTTCTGGAGTCATCATTTAATTACTAACACTTAGGGGGAGATTGTTGGAATCACTCCTAACTTGTATTTCAAGTGTTAGTAATTAACATGTAATAGGTTGCTTAAACTAGGCTTTTATCTTAGTTATTAATGGCAAGGCTTATGTAGAAAGCCCATAAGCCTTGACCCAAGCCCAATAATGAAGGAAGGGACTAGACATGTTGCCCTAGTTCCCTTACCTATAAATACTACATGTAAACCTTCCTTTGAAGGTTGGTTGTTCACTTTCACATTAATCCTACGCCTAACTCTTTATCATTTACATGTGTGTTTGTGTGTGTGTGTTCAACCAATCTTTCTCATCCTTATTTATTACTTATTTATCCTTGTGTTAACTTATGGTGACCTAACAGACAAAGAAGAGCATTCGATTAGCAAATCCTCCTTATCAGTATCTTATTGGAATTACCGAGAATATGCTCGTTCAAGTTGGTAAATTCATTTTTCCCGTGGACTTTGTAATCCTAGAAATGGAAGAAGATAGTAAAGTTTCACTCATCTTAGGAAGACCTTTCCTAAATACCACTGATGCGATCATCAAAGTAAAAGGTAAAGAACTCAACCTTGGAGTAGGAGAAGATCGAATTACCTTTTTAATCGATAAAGCAATGCACTATCCACGTTCCAGTGATGAAACCTGTTTCAACATTGATGTTATCAATGAAGTCACTGACAAAGAATTGGATGCATTACTTAACAAATCTAATCCATTCATGACTACTTCCAAAAAAATCAATGAAACTGACCTTGACAAAGAGTTTGCTAATTTTATGAAAGTAGAGTTCGAAGGAGATAACACGGAGGAGGAAGAAATAGAGGAAGAGAATTTTGAAGAAATAACTTTCGATGACGAGATGAGAATAAAATCTTCTCTTCAAGAACCACCTACAGATCTCGTGCTCAAACCACTCCCTGATCCTCTTGAATATGCTTATCTGGAGGAAAAATCACTTCTTCCGGTAGTCATATCTTCATTACTCGAGGACAAGGAGAAAGAAAGTTTAGTTTCTATCCTTAAAAATCATAAGCGATCTTTCGCTTGGAAAACATCTGTTATCCCAGGAATTAGTCCCAATTTCTACAAACACAAAATCAATTTCGAAGAAGGGATTAAACCTGTTGTGGAACGTCAACGTCGACTCAATCCCAACATGAAAGAAGTTGTCAAAAAGGAAATCATCAAACTTCTCGATGCTGGTATCATTTACCCGATCGAGGACAGTCCTTGGGTGAGTCCAGTTCACTGTGTCCCCAAGAAAGGAGGAATGACGGTTGTGACTAACGAACAGAATGAACTAGTTCCTACTAGAGCTTTTACTGGATGGTGTGTTTGTGTTGACTATCATAAATTAAACAAAGCCACCAGGAAAGATCACTTTCCCCTTCCTTTCATGGATCAAATGCTTGAAAGACTAGCAGGGAACACATTTTTTTGTTTCGTCGATGGATTTTCAGGATACTTTCAAATTCCAATCGATCCGATTGATCAAGAAAAGAACACTTTTACTTGTCCTTTTGGAACCTACGCATATCGGTGTATGCCTTTTGGTCTTTGTTATGCACCTGCAACTTTTCAAAGGTGTATGATAGCCATATTCCAAGACATGCTTGAAACCTCCATGGAAGTTTTCATGGATGACTTTTTAGTTTTCAAAAACTTATTCGAAGCTTGTCTTTCTAATCTTGATAAAATGCTCGAAAGATGCGAAGCTGCACATCTTGTCCTTAACTGGGAAAAATGTCACTTTATGGTGACCGAAGGAATTGTGCTTGGCCACAAAATCTCCAGTGCATGTATGGAAGTAGATTAAGCAAAAATCAATGTTATCACGAAACTTCCACCACCGACTAACATAAAAGCTGTTAGAAGTTTTTTAGGACATGCCGGTTTCTACCGCCGATTTATCAAAGATTTTTCAAAAATATCTCGTCCGATGACAAAACTTCTTGAGAAGGACTCTGTCTTCGACTTCAATGCTGATTGCATAAAAGCATTCGAAATGTTGAAATCTCAACTGACCAGTGCTCCCATCATGGTTTCACCTAATTAGTCACTACCATTCGCGCTCATATGCGACGCAAGCAATTTTGCTGTTGGATCCGTCTTAGGCCAACGAGAAGGAAAACACTTTCGGCCCATATATTTTGCTAGCAAGACACTGAATGGTGCTCAGCAAAATTATACAGTCACAGAAAAAGAATTATTGGCCGTAGTTTTTGCGTTCGGCAAATTCCGATCTTACCTCGTGCTTTCAAAAACAGTCGTGTTCACCGATCATTCGGCACTCAAATATCTGTTCACCAAGCAAGATGCAAAACCGCGTCTCATCCGATGGATTCTGCTACTCCAAGAATTTGACATCGAAATCAAAGATAAGAAAGGAGCAGAGAATCTTGCCACTGATCATTTGTTACGTCTTGATAATCCCGATCTAGAGGAGTTGAAGGAAGAAGAAATCGATGATTACTTCCCTGATGAAACCTTCATGACGGCTAATGAAAATGAAGATCCTTGCTTTGCTGACTTTGCGAACTATCTTGTTGGAGGAATTCTCGGAAAAGGATTAACTCACGCTCAACGGAGCAAATTCTTTTCGGAACTTAAACACTACTTTTGGGAACAACCTTATCTTTTCAAAATGTGCCCTGATGGAATGATCCGAAGATGTGTTTCTGGTTCCGAAACCCGTAAAATTCTTGATGAATGTCATCATGGCCTTACTGGGGGACATTATGGTCCTTCCACCACAGCTAAAAACGTTTTTGATGCTAGATTCTATTGGCCGAAAATATTCAAAGAGGCACATACACTTGTCCAAAACTGTGATGCTTGCCTAAGATCCACTAACCTTTCACGCAGAGACGAAATGCCATTAACAAGCATTCAAGTGTGTGAAATATTCGATATTTGGGGAATTGATTTCATGGGACCATTTCCTAAATCCCACAAATACGAATACATTCTTGTTGCTATCAATTATGTGTCCAAATGGGCAGAAGCCGAAGCTTTACCAACAAATGATGCTCGTGTTGTCGTTAATTTTCTCAAAAAGCTTTTCGCTCGTTATGGAATTCCCAAAGCTTTAATAAGCGATCAAGGAACCCATTTCTGTAACAGACAAATGGATAAAACCATGAAAAGATATGGAGTTCATCATCGTTTTGCGACAGCTTATCACCCACAAACCAGTGGCCAAGTTGAAAACACCAACAGAGCTCTTAAAAGAATACTCGAAAAAACAGTGAAGGACAATCCTTCGGTGTGGTCGAAGAAACTTGATGATGCTCAGTGGGCATTTCGTACGGCTTACAAAATTCCTATTGGCACAACTCCTTACAGACTCCTGTATGGGAAAACTTGTCATTTGTCGTTCGAAGTTGAACATCGTGCTTACTGGGCTCTTAGAAGCTGTAACACCGATCTCAAAATAGCTGGAGAAAAGAGATTTTTGCAATTGCATGAACTCGACGAATTGAGACTCCAAGCTTATGAAAATTCCAAACTGTATAAAGCTAGAACCAAAGCTTATCATGACAAAAAGTTGCGAATTCGAAAAGAATTCAAAGCTGGAGATAAAGTTCTGCTTTTTAACATGAAGTTCAAATTCAAAGCTCCTAAGCTGCAACCAAAATGGTTCGGACCATATATCGTTAAACATGGATATCCATCCGGTTATGTCGAATTTTATGACAAACAAGGTGGAAGTTTTATTGTTAATGGGCATAAAATCATATTATACTACGATAAGGAACAAATGAATGAAGTTTCAATTGAGACAGTTTCTCCTGAAAATGAATTCGAAACCATCACCTTCGTAGCACATTTTCCAGGAAGAATCACACAAAGCGTTCCTTGGAAACCAACTGCTGAATTCATCTGGAGAGATATTGATGCGACTAGTGAAGAATTCATGTATATCCCCGAGCTTTACAAGATATTCAAGGCTGAAACTGTAGCCACATGAATTCGAGAAAGATTTGAGTCAGGCAACCCGTGTGTTTCAGATTTGATTTTCCGTGGTCACGCCCCAAAGTTTAAACCTTTGGTTGAACTTAAGTGTGAGGGGGGGGGTGCCACATCTTAATAAAACTCTTTTTGTTTGTATATACGATTTTGTGCAGGTAATGATTACTCCAGTGGACGCTTGGATGAAAGGAAATTAAGCTGAGAAACTCATTTGAATATATGGTTTTATCTCTATTTCCCTATTTCTATACTTTGATGTTCGTTTTTCACATTGAGGACAATGTTTAACTTAAGTGTGGGGGGGGGGGGGGGGTGAATAGGAAAATTAGAGTTTCTAAGCTTAAATTTAAATTTTTGTTTGCCCTTGTGATCTAGTTATTTTCACGCTTTTAGGATAATATATTAGAATAACTGGATCAATCCACTAGTAAAACTGGTAATATTTGAAAATTTGAGATGTGTTCCGATTAATATTGCAATCCATTCTGGGATCGATAACATTTGCTAGCACATATTATAGCCTTTTCCACTAAAATTCTGAGGATTTGATCCTAGTCTATATAAGCATACATCTTTTATTCTTGAATCTTTTGCTATGAGTGTGCCAGTGATTTTATTTATTCTAGAACTTGTACTTGTAAATCATTACCAGACCGCAGTGAGATCGCATTCGTGCGATATAAGTGAATTCGTGTGATAAAGAGGCACATTAGGATTTTAACCCAAATGGCCTTCCATTTTTCATATTATGATATATTAACTAGCTACATCGGCTAGTTAACCACCCACATGGACCCATTTGTAGCGCTCATCTTTAGCACTAGATACCTTTAGTTACACCCTCTGAGCCATCCTTTTCGATTTGATAAATCCAGAAAATACAAAAATATTTTACACTTTAAACCTTAGCCTAACCCTTGTCAATGTCTAAACAGTTGGTTGCGTGACCGCACCTTGTCATTTGTATGAGCCATTTCAAGGAAAGAAGTTTGAAAAAAAAAGATATATGTAATAAGTATTAGCCAATGCGCTATACTCAAAGAAAGTTATTATGGCAAATCAATGCGAAGAGTTGTGGAAATCTGAAGAAAAAGAAAATGAAGCTATGATCATTTATTGGTTTTGTTTGGTAACTAACAACATGGGTATTAGACTTGATTTTATTTTTCTTTTAACACCAATTTCACTAACATTTCCATGCCTAATGCATACCCTTTACCCTAAGCCTAACGATTCAACCCGAATAAAAGTCCTCTTTAGATGTTTTCGCTTGGTGCTCACGCCACGTCGGTGGAGTTTTGTTTCTTATACAAGCCTATGGTAATAATCTAATCATGACTGAGCAATCAGTATGATTTATCTTGTTACTCCACTAAAAATTGAGTGATTGAGTGAATTATATTTCATTCCTTTTTCGTGAGGTGTTTTGAAATGTTAATCGTGCAAGAAAGTCATTGGATATCGTCAAACATCTTGAACTTTCACCCTTAAAAGGTAATTGATGAATCCTATCTTGTACTTGTACTTGGTGGATTTACATCATATTTTTTGTAATCATTATTTTGTACCGGTGGATATCTTATTTTGATTCTAGATTTGCTTGAAGGCAAGCAAAGTTTAAGTGTGGGGGAATTTGATAACGCTCAGATTGTACATGATTTCAGTTGCGTTATTTGTGCTTTTGTATATGTTATTTGGTTATATTCATATGATTTTAGTGCTTAATCGCATCAAAAGATGTTTGTCTAGTATTTATAACCAAGTGCAGGGAAACAAAAGGAAAAGTTAAAGAATGTTCAATAAAAGAAGATTTCCATTTCATTGAAGCATGTCAAGCACAAGTCAACATTTCAAGTATCGTAGAAGACCAAGTTGAATGAAGAATCAAGCTCTACAAGTCAGAATCAAGCGAAAAGGTCTATTTTCCATCATTCAGGAAGACCAGCCGATCGGTCGCAACCCGTAACCGAATCGGCTGGAAAGAGGTCAAAAGATATCCCCTGAAGACGGACCAGCCGATCGGTCGCTGCCCACAACCGATTCGGCTGGATAAGAGTAAGAAGACCAGCCGATCGGCTGGACATGGTGCCGATTTGGCTGGGATGCCTGGTTCTGCTATTTCTTCATAATTAAGATTCTCCATTACATCCAAACGATTCTAGGTCCTTCCCTTGGTGTATTCTAGTCCCTTCCTAACTCCTTGGAGGCCAAGTTCAAAAAATACCCTAGGCCTTGGAACTTGTATAAATAGAGACCTCTTGTGAGCATTGGAGAACACACACCTCAATACAACCCTCTACTCATCAAACACATCCCTTTTAGCTCTCAAATTCGTCATTAGAATTCCAGGAAAGTTTGGAGGTCCAAGAAGTCAACATATGGAGGTCAAACCCCTAAGGAGTCAACCCCAATACTTTGGGAATCATTACTCAATCATTTGTAATCTTATTCCAATCATTGTAAGACTCTTAATCATGTTTTCTAATGTTCAAAGTTCTGAGTTTATGTTTATGTTTGCTATGAGTGGCTAGTTTCTTTATGCACTTGCTTAAATGATGTTGATTATCATATGATTAGTTTATGATTGTGTTAACATGTTTTAATTCAATTTCAAGTTGATTCTAAGATCCAATTGTGCTTAAGTTTCATAGTGACATTTGTTAATCAAGTTTGACTAGTTGATAGTAATCGTAGAGGTCGAAAGAACTTATTGTTATTCAACTAGTTATAATCATTTTGTCTATGGATGATTGTTTTTACCCATTATTCTTGGTTAATCAAAGAAACTTAAGTGTGGTTGTAATAAGAACGCTTTTTGATTATCAAGTTGGATTGATTAGAAACATCTAAAAGGTCATAGGATTAGTTATTTACAATCAGTTGTAACCTTTAGTCTATAATCGGTTACCTTTTGTATTGACCATTTCTTAAGCAAATTTGATAAGACAAACCGATGTTTTTGTATTTAAGTTTATGAAAGTAAACTTATGATACTTGAATTGATATTGAATTGATTGGTTAAACTTAATGCTTTTTTTATGAACTAAAATCTTGACGAAGGTTTAACTTGTAAGAACAATAGATTAGTACACCAACTAATTATCATAACCAACATGTTAAGAAGTAGTTAACACAATCATACTAATCATGGATAAGAAACTAGTTTAAGCAAGTGTAGTTTTTAATCATCTGAATTTCATTATATCTATTCTCGTTGTTATTTGCTTTTGGATTTCCTTAGTTGATTTATGCTTGTTAATCAGAGTCACTCACAAATCCCTGCGAACGATCCCAACTTAGCTTCAAAATCTTGCTATAACGGACGAGTGCACTTGCTCGTATGTGTTATTGGTAAAATTTGGTAAATCGTCTTTTATAAATTTAAAACTTGTACGCACGTAGCAAATCACAAACGTAAAATCATTTTAACGAAACAAATAAAATACATAAATAGTTTGAGCCAATAGTTTACTAACACACTTACGTTTTCACATAAAACACTAAACAAGTAATAGTGCTTTCATGATTTAGTAATACATATGTACAACGACTAGTGTTTACATATTGGGTAGATATATACATACTTAGGATGTATTATAATGGGTAATATAATTGGTAGAAGGTTAAGTATTTGACCCATTGACTAAATACATTGAATGTAGTTGGGTAAAACCCAAAGTCCATAACCCATACCCATGGAGCATAACCCATAACCCATTGCATGACATCATGCATAAGTCATAAATGGGGATTATCCATGACCCATGGATTTAACCCATGAACCATGGACTAGATACATTGCATTCTCTAGATACATTGTATCTACTTGGATACCCATGGTCCAAAGTCTAGGACCCATGACCCATAACCCATGACCCATGACCCATGACCCAAAACCCATGGTCAAAGAGGAGCGTCCCACGGTTCCCCCAGTTTACAGTGGACGGATCCCTCAAGTAAGGGATTCGTGGAACAGTAGCTTATTTTCTTCTATAAATAGTGAGCCATTTCTTCATTTTAGTCGGCTACTTCTACACATACTTTCACCTAGTATTGTAAACTCTCTAACCTCATATCCAAAGGATCTTTCTATGTAGTTTGTGTTTGTTTTTTTGTGATTCTCTAGGTTCCTCTTAAAGGCTAGATCACCACCTATTGAAGTCCAGCAAGCTCAAGTCTATGAGTTGCCATGCTTCGTCATCATCAAGACTACTGAGGTTCTCTTGTTGATAGTTCTTTCTTCCTCATTAGAAGTGTTGTGTCAAAGGCATTAGTGAAGGATGCTAAAAGGGTCAAGACGAAGGCATTAGTGAAAGGTCCTTAACGTTCGTGTCAAAGGCATTAGTGAAGGATGCCAAAAGAGTCAAGAGGAAGGCATTAGTGAAAGGTGTCGAACGTCCGTGTCAAAGGCATTAGTGAAGGATGCCAAAAGGGTCAAGTCAAAGGTATTAGTGAAGGATGCCAAGAATGAACAATCGATATGGTGTATCGATGTACAAATAGAGATAGGTTGTTGATAAGGTTTTAAAAGGTACCTTTTTGAGGGGTCGTTTAAGCCCTTATTTGATCACTTTTGTATCCGTTATTGCTTAATATCTTTCCTTTTCACTTTTTAGGTCTCTTGAAGGCAAAATGCTGAAATGGCACTTATTTGGACGAAAAGGCGCGAATATACGAAGAAAATTGCCAAAGTCAGAATCGAGACACTCAAAGCTGCTGAAAACATAAGGTGACGGCGTCACTGCTTAACTGCAACGCCGTCAGAGGATTTTGTGACGGGACAGAAGCCAAAACTCCTATTTTCAAGTGACAACGTCAAGTTATAAAAGAGTAGGTCGTCGCAACTCAGACGGCCTAGATGCAATCCAGACGGCGTCAGAAGCTGAAGAGGACGGCGTCACAAACATAAGGTGACGCCGTCGCAAGTCTAACGTGGCCAAGACGAAACCCTAATGACGGTGACCCGACGGCGTCATAAAACATAAGGTGACTCCGTCGCATGTGTAATCTTATATATAGAATCCAAATTTTTCAGTATTTGTGTGTAGTCTTATGGAGTAAAAACCTAAACCGAACCAAGGCTGTCTTGTACAGTATTTTAAGGTTCCAAACCCTATCTTACACCAAGATAAGTGTTTTACTTCATTAATACAATTATGTCTTTGATTATTTGTGTGTATGCTTGCATGTTCTCCATGTCCGGCTAATTTACTTGTGTGTTTGCTTAGGGAATAAGAAACTTAATTATTGAATATTGATTGGTTGTCTCTTATCTTAGTTGATTAATGATCTAGTAATGCGATAGGTCATTCGTTGTGTACTTAATACTTGATTAAATCTTTGTGAACCTTAGAATATGACTCCTTGAGTAGTTATAAGCTAAACCATCCAAAGAGTGCCTTAGAGTAAGAGTTTATTATCCCTAGTGGGTTTTGTAGACGAGACCCTTTGGTAAGTTCAAAGAGTTAGGGAGAAACGCATACCCTACAACCTTAGACACACAACGCAACTAAGAATAAGGACGTGACAATTCAACCACCAATAGGAGATAATTAAGGAGTAGTAAAACCTAAGTAAACACATCTTTAAACTATCATACGAGCACACAATAATTAGACATAGACTACATTCACCTTAGATTAGATAATTAGATAAGTAGAGTAATCGGTAGCAATACAACCCCCCCCAAATTCAAACCCCGAGATTCGTACCTTTCCTTTTCTTAAAAAAATATAAAAAGATAAAAAATAATCTTCCTCAACCCCAACCTTAGCGTAGTAACTTCTCACTAGCATTCCTATTCCCCTAGAGAACGATATCAATACCCATGGCTTACCCTAATACTACACTACAACGATTAGGTTCACTGCCTAGGGTGTTGAAAAACTTGCTCGACGAAAAGGAAGTTCCTTTGACCCTGAACGACGCGTGTATTTAGGCTAGGGACATGGAAGTGAACCCGTTCGAGGACGCCTTAGTATTTAGGAAGATGACCGAGTTCCTAGGAAGCTTGCCCGTCAACCTTGTCATGAATAAGTGGAAAGTTGAGAAATCTAAACACAATTGGGATTGGGATAGACCGCCTAGTGACGGTGATGGAGAATGGCACATTAGGATAACAATTTATGATCCCGATGGAGAGAGGTTTGAAATGGCATATCTAACCGAACGTACTACTAGGAACTTGAATGATAAGTTTGATCCTTATGACATTGTTGAGGATAGGCTTACTTATATCGGTACGTAGGAGCACGACTGCGAGTCTAGCGACAAGACTCTTAAATAAAGAAAAGCGCTTCGTGGGAGGCAACCCATGCTTAATTGTTTGCTTGTTAGTGTCATATGTCTTTTATTGATTGTTTATTCTCATGTTTAAATTTGTAAAAATGCTTTATTTTGTTTTTAACCTCGTCTTAATTGCATATAAAGGTATTTTACATAAGGGATAAGTGTAGGGAGGATTACACACGTTTTCAAAAGAAACGTAAACATGAGAATAACAATTAACTAAAATATATATATGTGTGTTTGTTCGAGTCAAATGCTTGTATCGAGTCATAATGGATGTTTTGCAGAAATTTTTCCAGATTCTAAAGATGTAAATTTTCCAGAATTTTTTCCAGAAAATCGCAGACCAGTTTTTGTCAGGATAACCTGACGGCGTCAGGATCGCAACCTGACGGCGTCAGGAAGGAGTAAAAACAACAGATTACTTTTTTCTCGTTTTCTGAGCTACTTATAAATTTTTGTAATTTTCCAGGTCTTAATTTTCCATAAATTCTGTAAACATCCATTCCACAAGCATTATATCCTAGTTTAAATCGAGTTTTATATATATTATTACCGCCGATTTTACGCGAAGGTTTCGTTTGTTTCTTTAAGTGTGCAGGTTTAATTTATCAAGAAGAAGCTACATAAGATTGGAAGGAGCTTTTCACGCATAAATTCTTCTTGGAAAGGATTTAACCACTACTTCACACACGGATCCTACCGAGCTAATCATGGGAGTACTAGTTTCTTTCATTTTTAATTACCTTCCATTATCATACCTTTGATACTTTCGGGGAACATTGGGGACAATGTTCAGTTTAAGTGTAGGGAGGGAAAATAAAACGGGAACTTTGAAACTATGCTTATCCTTGATTATTTGCTTTGTCCAATTGTATTTGTGTAATAAACCATGAGAAAATATCGGTTAGGGTAATTTTGGCACCAAATTTAAAATTTTTCATGATATATAGGAGTGGGCCATTAGTCTTAACAAAAGCGTCTCACGGATAGGAAGTTGCATGACTAGCACAAAAAAACCTTTACCACCTAAATTCCACCCAAAATGTGAGGATCGCCCTTAGATTAGTAGGAATTAAAAGCATTCATCTTTAATGCTTAGAGTGTGAACCGGTAGTATAATAGATTCTAGAACTTGTTTTGTGATGCATCCCGAGATCGTTAGTAAGACTACACTTGTGTAGTTAGGAATAACTAAATGATAAGAGACATTAGGATAACCCTTGTTTGATACCCTAAATATAATTACTTCCTCCACTTCGGTTGAGTAATTCCCCCACACCTTTTGCGTTGTACTCATCTTTAGTACATGATACCCCTAGTTAACCCCTCAGAGCCTATCCTTTTCGCGGTTCTCGTGATGTTTCGGTTTTTCCGGAATATCAATGAAGAGCATTGTTTACACCCCACCCCCAAATATACACCCAAATCGCCTTAGCCTACCTTGTATGCACTCACTTTTAGTGCATTATTGTTATCACCCTAAACCCTTAGTTCAATTATCTAGTTGCTTGCATGAGTTGCTAAGTCGAGTCATATCCTTTGTATACAGTTTTGGGACGATTGGGATTCATGGGAAAAGTTAAAGTTTATGAAATGACGGGAAGGGAACGTTAAATTCAAATTCCCTTTGTTTGCATAATAATGTACCCCAAGTGTTTTGATCTTTTCAATTCGGGTCAAATTAGTGTTAGAGTAATAAAAACTCAAGTGTAGGGATGTGCCTATAAATCCCTATCATTTTGATGTTACCGTAGAGGATGGTAGAGTAAAAGTGTATGATTAAAAAAAAAATCGAAAAAAAAAAAAAAAAAAAACATACGGGCTACCATCCTACATCTATCCTTTAAATTTTTGTTTGTTTATTTCAGTTAGCTAGAGTCTAGAGTGTTGATTCTTGGCTTAGAAATGCCATTCTTCGTATGCTTGTAACAATAAGATTTTTGACTTGCCACCACTATATAGCCTATCCCACCAAACCCTTTGTTTCCCTACCGTAAGCCTAACGTTACAACCCTTTAAAGACCTCTTTGATAGTCTTTCCTAGGTGCTTACGCCAAAGCGATGGAGGTTTGATCTATTCTCAAGCCTATGGTAATCTATGTACTAGGACCGGTTAATGAGTGTTTATCTTCCATTTCTAATTTGTTATATTTCATATACACCCAAGAGAGATGTGAGTATCCAAACACCCCATGAGAGGTGCTAGTATGTGATTTTCGTTCTTGTTATGACTTTTGCGGGGCTTATATGTGTTGTGGACTGTTTTAAACCAATGCTTCATGACCTCTAACTTATAAATTAATTGGCTAAAAGCACATTTGCTTGAGGACCAGCAAATACCAAGTGTAGGGATATTTGATAAGGTTTTAAAAGGTACCTTTTTGAGGGGTCGTTTAAGCCCTTATTTGATCACTTTTGTATCCGTTCTTGCTTAATATCGTTCCTTTTCACTTTTTAGGTCTCTTTAAGGCAAAATGCTGGAATGGCACTTATTTGGACGAAAAGGCGCGAATATACGAAGAAAATGGCCAAAGTCAGAATCGAGACACTCAAAGCTGCTGAAAACATAAGGTGATGGCGTCACTGCTTAACTGCGACGCCGTCGGAGGATTTTGTGACGGGACATAAGCCAAAACTCCTATTTTCAAGTGACGACGTCAAGTTATAAAAAAGTAGGCCGTCGCAACTCAGACGGCCTAGATGCAATCCAGACGGCGTCAGAATCTGAAGAGGACGGCGTCACAAGCATAAGGTGACGCCGTCGCAAGTCTAACGTGGCCAAGACGAAACCCTAATGACGGCGACCCGACGGCGTCACAAAACATAAGGTGACGCCGTCGCATGTGTAATCTTATATACATAATCCGAATTTTTTAGTATTTGTGTGTAGTCTTTTGGAGTAAAAACCTAAACCGAACCAAGGTTGTCTTGTACAGTATTTTAAGGTTCCAAACCCTATCTTACACCAAGATAAGTGTTTTACTTCATTAATACAATTATGTCTTTGATTATTTGTGTGTATGCTTGCATGTTCTCCATGTCCGGCTAATTTACTTGTGTGTTTGCTTAGGGAATATGAAACTTAATTATTGAATATTGATTGGTTGTCTCTTATCATAGTTGATTAATGATCTAGTAATGCGATAGGCCATTCGTTGTGTACTTAATGCTTGATTAAATCTTTGTGAACCTTAGAATATGACTCCTTGAGTAGTTGTAAGCTAAACCATCCAAAGAGTGCCTTAGAGTAAGAGTTTATTATCCTTAGTGGGTTTTGTAGACGAGACCCTTTGGTAAGTTCAAAGAGTTAGGGAGAAACGCATACCCTACAACCTTAGACACACAACGCAACTAAGAATAAGGACGTGACAATTCAACCACCAATAGGAGATAATTAAGGAGTAGTAAAACCTAAGTAAACACATCTTTAAACTATCATACGAGCACACAATAATTAGACATAGACTACATTCACCTTAGATTAGATAATTAGATAAGTAGAGTAATCGGTAGCAATACCAACCCCCCCCCCCAAATTCAAACCCCGAGATTCGTACCTTTCCTTTTCTTAAAAAAATATAAAAAGATAAAAAATAATCTTCCTCAACCCCAACCTTAGCGTAGTAACTTCTCACTAGCATTCCTATTCCCCTAGAGAACGATATCAATACCCGTGGCTTACCCTAATACTACACTACAACGATTAGGTTCACTGCCTAGGGTGTTGAAAAACTTGCTCGACGAAAAGGAAGTTCCTTTGACCCCGAACGACGCGTGTAGCGTTATCAGTTGTATCCAAGGATATCGATATCCTTGATGATGTTGTAATAAGGAGTGGGTCTCCTTTAGGATAGGTGTTCTGTAGTGTTGGGTAGTAGTTCCTCCTTTGTAATGGAACTCGGTATCTAGCCTTGTACCGGATAAAGTGTAGGCGACGTTGTGATAGGTGTGGTTCTACCTTGAGGAAGAACCCGGTGTCTAGCCTTGTACCAGAAAAAGAGTAGGCGACATTGTGAAGGCTTCTCTGCCATAAGGAGTTGTGTCGTGTAGTGATTACGAACTCTCGAGTAGGTGACTTGGGGAGTGGAGTAGGGCAAGGAAGGTGTCCTTGTAGCCGAACCACTATAAATACTTGTGTCGTGGTTTTGTGTCTCTTACTCTTTACCTTTACATTACATATTTACATATCTATCTATCAACGTCCAACATACACATCTAAATAGATTGACATAAGTCGATCTATATTTTAAAACATAATTTTAATTGGTAAAACTATTCAACCCCCCTTCTAGTTTTCCACACAAACTATAATCGGAACAAAATGGGTATATAAAAACAAATTAGATGCAAACGGTGTCGTGTCTAGAAATAAAGCTAGACTTGTTGCTCAAGGATATAACCAACAAGAAGGCATAGACTTTAATGAGACCTATGTCCCGTAGTTAGATTAGAGTGTATAAGAATCCTTCTTGCCTATGCTTGTGCTCATGATCTTAAGCTTTTTCAAATAGATGTTAAAAATGCTTTTCTAAATGGTTTTATAAATGAAGAAGTTTCTGTAGCTCAACCTCCAGGATTTATCGATTTCAAAAACCTTAATCACGTGTACAAACTAAAGAAAGCTCTATATGGTGTTAAACAAGCCCCAAAAGCTTGGTATGATAAACTCCAATAATTTTTAATAAAAAACGACTATACCATGGGGTTAGTTGACAATACATTATTATTGTTCAAATATACGTCGACGATATTATATTCGGATCAACTTGTCAAGACATGTGTGATGATTTCTCAAGAATCATGCATGATGAGTTTGAAATGAGTATGATGGGAGAATTAAGTTTCTTTCTTGGTCTACAAATCAAACAACTAGAAGATGGTATCTTCTTTAATCAATCCAAATACATAAAAGAAACGCTAAATAAATTCGGTTTAGAAGAGTCAAAACCAATAAGAACACCAATGTCATCCGATACCAAACTCACCAAAGATGAAGACGGTGAATCTATTGATAACACCAAATACCGTGTCATGATTGGTAATCTTCTCTACCTTACGGCTAGTCGGCTGGATATCATGTTTAGTGTATGTCTTTGTGCTAGGTTTCAAGAAGACCCTAAAACTTCACACCTAGAAGCCATAAAAAGAATATTTAGATATATTAAGGGTACTACTCAAATGGGATTATGGTATCCTAAGGGGACGGGGTTATAAACTATTGTATATGTGGATTCTGAACATTGAAGTGATTATGTTGACCGAAAAGGTACAAGTGGTGTTTGCACTTTCATGGGGTATTTTTTAACATCTTGGTTCTCAAAGAAGCAGATGGGATTAGCCATCTCAACAACCGAAGCCGAATATGTCTCCACTGGCAAAGCATGCCAACAAGCACTACAGATGAAACAAGTGTTAGTTGACTATGACATCCATCTAAGTGTTAGCTTTCTATCTTGTTTCTCATCTTATACAAGATTATATTACATGTTATTACTAACATTTTTTTGTAGGTATTATATTTTCTCACTTGACGCCATATTTTAGGGGGAGCTACCATCAAGGGGGAGTTAGTGCTTTGTGGATCAATTTTTTTTCCACCATTTATTTCTTTACTCGGCTCACTTTTTGTTTCGACAAAAAGGGGGAGAACAAGTAAAACTCACATATACTTTCAAAACGTACATCTAATCTTAAGTTTTACTCACCATAACTCTATGTTTTGTCATCAACAAAAAGGGGAAGATTGTTAATACAAATAAACCGTAAAAACGTTTGTTTATAGTTAGCGATCTCGTTATGTTTTGTTGATAACAAATATAGAATTATCATAAGTAAAATTATAAGAATACATGTTATTTTGCAAAGTATATACATTTGGTTATTTACAAAAAAATGTTGTAATAGTTTATGTAATAGGATGGGTAATATCCAAGACCCATGACCCATACCCATAGAGCTAATCCATAACCCATTGCATGACATCATGCATGAAATCATGTTGGGTATTATCCATGACCATGACCCAATGTCCATGACCCATGACCCAAGACCCATAACCCATCGTCTAGATACATTGTATCTTCTTGGGTACCCATGACCCAAAGTCCATGACCCATGGCTCATACCTATAACCCATAACCCGATTTGCAACCCAAAATCCGGATTGTTCTGACCGAGACTACCGGATCCCTGGTTTTGCACTGGCCGGATCCCCCAAGTGAGGGATCCGCCGGAACCATGGGACAGAAAGCTTTTTGTTCATATAAATAGTGAGCCATTTCTTCATTGTTACTGACCCTTCTTCTTTCAACGTTTTCATATATTATCTCACTCTCCTAACCTCTGATCATTTGATTATTCTAGTAGTTCTTCTATCTTTTGTTGTGATTCTCATATAGGTCTTTCACAAAGGCGAGATCACGCTATACTACAAGTCATCCAAGCAAAGGGTCCTTTATTGATTTGTCCATCAACAAGATTTCTATAGCAAGATCTTGTAATTCAAATTTCACATAGTTGTTGTGTAATAGTTGTGTAAAGGTTTAGTTCTACCTCGTGGAAGAACTTGGCATTTAGCTTTGTACCGGAAAAAGTGTAAGCGACGTTGTGAGGCTTCTTCGCCAAGTTGAAGGAGCTTGTTGATATAGTGCTTGAACTCTCGAGTGGGGTACTCGGGGAGTGGAGTAAGGCAAGGAAGGTGTCCTTGTAGCCGAACCACTATAAATCTCTTGTGTCGCTACTTTCTATCCTTTTACTTTACTTGCTTTCATTATTTACTTCACATATTGTTTCATACTATCTATCCATCCATACGAATTCACATAAGATCGAATCTAATTCTCTGAAACTTAAATTGGAATCGGTAAAACTATACAACCCCCTTCTAGTTTCCACACTTTTTTTAAAACAAAAAAATTAAAACTTACATTATCTCATTTTTCAACTATAAATACCTCAGAACTTCACCATTTTTATACACATCTTCTCATATTTCATTGAAACAACATATATTTCATTCCTTATTATTCTATTCAAATACACAATTCTTTAAATTTTCAATACACACTACTGTCACACACATAACTTATTTTAAAATTCTCCCAACTATCACAAACTATGGCCAACGAACCAATTGAGGTGCGACGAATGATCCTTAAACGACTATGGAGAGAACTTGCAGCATAGGTCACATTGGCAAACAATTTGTTGGCCGAGTTGACACGGTATCTTGAGCAAATGCATAGGCAGTGTAGCCGTGATCCAGAAATTATGAGGGTGCATTCGTTGCCACTCGACCAGTCCATTAACAGTGTCGGTTTGCATACGCTTCTGTTAATACAAATATCGTCATTAAACGTTATTTATATTTTATGATCTTTACCTAAGTTTTTTTAACAACAAAAGTAAATTTAATTTTTTTAAAGCTTTAAGCTTGTCAAGTTTAATAAATATTAAAACAAGCTTTTCCTCAGATAATATCTTCATCACTCAAGCATTTACATTTTGGTTAATCATATTTTTGATATGCCTCTAAACCATAATTTATGTTAACATTTTTAGATCAACCATTTTTTGGTTTCTTAAAACAAAACATTACATATGTACTTACATTTAACATATTTCTAAAAATAGAAAACAACATATGACATCTTGTGGTGCATCATCGAAATCTCTAGAGGATTTCACTAGATATTTTGTGTAGATTTGGACTCTACATATCTTACACAATCTTGGATGGATTTGGTTGACTTGGGTAAAATTTTGGTAATCTTGTTGTCATACCCGGTGGCACCAAAATTATACACGGGCGGAACCCTTTTATGGGGTCCGTGGTCTGTGGTGACTGCTGTTCATTTTGGCTATAAATAGCAAGCCAAACCAAGTTGTTTTCTCATCCCTTTCTAGCATAATCACATGGATTCCCTCTCTCTAACATTTCTAACTCAGTTTCATATCTTTATAGTGATCCTCTTTTGTAGCAAAGAAGATCAAGGCATATTGAAGCTTCAACGAATAGTTAGAAGTCTTGTTTTTTCTGGTTGTATGATCTAGTCTTGTTCAGACATCATTGTTGTACCAAGCCATCATAAACTTGTGAGTGTGAGTGGTTAGTATTTTAGTCCTTAAAATACATTGTGTGTGGGAGTGGTTGTACCCTTGGAAAAGAACTCGACATCTAGCTTAGTGTCGGAAATAGTGTCTAAGCGAAGTGTAAAAGTTTCTCCGCCGGTGAAAGGAGCTTGTTGACTAGTGAAGTTAAACTCTCGAGTGTGAGACTCGAGGAGTGGAGTAGGGCAAGGAAAAAGAGTCCTTGTAGACTGAACCACTATAAACAACTTGTCGTGGTTTGATTGTTTTTTTCCTTATTTACTCATTGTATATATTGCTTGCATATTGGTTATTATTCACTAACATATCTAAGATCAATATCAATTGATCTTTCAATAAGTTTTAAAATAAAGTTTTTAATCGGTAAACTATTCAACCCCCTTCTAGTTTTCCACAATTGGTACCAGAGCCTCATTGCTCAAGAATTTCTAAAATATATTGTATTTATAAACTTGAAACGATCCATGGATTCCGAAAACTTTAAAGAAGGGCAATCTATGCAAAGACCACCACTCTTTGAAACCAATGGATTTATCTATTGGAAAAACCATTTTGAAACATATGTAAAATCAAAAGATATAGATCTTTGGTTTGTTATAATTAAAGGATACTTTAGTTCTACAACAAATGATATTTCTATTGATGATCAAAAGAAATTAATAGCTGAAAATAATGAAGCTAAAATGATGCTTTATAATGCTTTACCTAGAAAAGAATATGAAAGAATTTTTATGTGTGAAACCGCAAAAGACATTTGGTAATCTTTGATTATTACACATCAAGGAAATTCACAAGTCAAGGATAACAAAATTGATCTTCTTGTTCAACAATATGAACAATTTGTTATCCCTGAAGATGAAACCATAGATCGTGGTTTTGCTCGCTTTAATGTTATTATTACTTCTCTTAAAGCACTTGATGAATCTTTTCGTAGTAAGAACTTTGTCAGGAAATTTCTTAGAGCACTCCATCCGAAGTGGAGAGCTAAAGTAACGGCTATTGAGGAATCAAAAGATCTCTCAATAATGTCACTTGACGAGCTAATCGGAAACCTCAAAGTACATGAAATGGTGATGGAGAAAGATTCGGAAATCATTAAAGGAAAAAGAGACAAAGTTTAATCCGTTGCTCTAAAGGCAAGAACGGAATCACGTGATGATTACAAATCTTTCTCCGGTAGTGAAGATGAGGAGTATGCTATGGCCGTTAGAGATTTTAGAAAGTTCTTTAGAAGAAGAGGAAAGTTCATAAGGCAACCTCGAGATGAAAGGAAGCCATTCCAAAAAGACCGAGATGACAAAAGAGGAAAAGGTGAAAGGAGGTGCTTTAGATGCGGTGATACAAGCCATCTAATAGGAGATTGCCCCAAGCCACCTAAAAGCAAACCTCAACGAGCTTTTGTAAGTGGTACTTGGAGTGATAGTGAGGATGATGAAGAATCAAGCAAGGATGAGATCGCTCTAATGGCACATGAATCAGATGAGGTACATTCAGACTCATCTTACTCTTCTATTGATGATGACACCTTGCAAAAACAATATAATCAGTTGTGTGAGCTTAGCTTAAAAATCATAACTAAAAACAAGTTTTTAAAGACTAAAAAGGAATTTTTAGAAAATGAAATTTATGAGTTAAAAGAAAAGGCAAAATGATTAGAAAAAGGGAAAGCAAATGACAATGATTGTAAATCATGTCAAGAGCTTAGTCTTGAAATAGAAAAGCTAAAACTCACACAAGAAGTTCTCATCGAACATAACTCTAAGTTTAAAAGGTTTAACAAAAATATTGCACTTGCCGATGAAATAGTTAGAATTTAAAAAATACCAGGAAACACAAATGGACTAGGTTTTAATGAAGAACTAATTCCAAATAGTCAAACCAAAATGGCCGAAAAAGATAAACAAACTGTCAAAACTGCTGCAGTACAGCACGGACCAGATGGACCCAAACATAGGGTTCTGTCCGTAGAAAAATTTGGTGCTGTCGGAACTGTAGCAGGAAAGAATGTTTGCAATACGGACCGTAGTGAATTTGTCAAAGTAACAAAGAAAACCAAGGATAACGTTAAACGAAAACCTGCTGTTACATTAGGAGTAGGACTTGCTAGAAATGAATTTAGATCTAAAACTACTCAACAACGGCCTAAAACACCTATTGCCAAACACCCCTTTCCCAAGAGCAACCACAACATACAACCCTACTATCAACATACCGGTTGGAATCAAAACTTCCCAAGACCATATCAAACTCCAAATTACATGCTATGGAAATCATTTCCATACATGAACCAAGTAAATGGTATGTTTAACCCAAAAGGACCCATGAGATATTGGGGACCAAACGCTTGAGTTATTTGTCTCATAGGTATGCTTGAAAGTTGGATTAGAACCTGATGAATGGATAAAAGATAGTGGATGCTCAAGACACATGATGGGCAACAAAAGCCTCTTCTCAACATACCAATAGTATGACGGAGGTAATGTCACTTTTGGTAGAAATCTCAAAAGCAAAATCATTGGCAAAGGTACGATCGCTCATAACTCCAAATCATAATCCTATAAATTAAGAGCTTCTAATATGATCATCCTCACACCTTCTCAATTCTTCTCATCTACTAGCACAAACTTAAGCAAAAATGACTAAGTCTTCACCATAAAAAAAACCTTGCAAGAGAACTGTAAGATATAACTTTTCACATACACATCAAACCATAACACAAAGTAGCATATAGATGGAATTCTAGAGAGAGAAAGTTAGAGGTTTAGGGAACTTAGTGAGAGAAAGTGAAAGATATTATTATGAGCTCCAACTCTCTACCTTGGAAGGTAGAGAGTATTTATAGTCTTACATAAATCGCCACACATCGGGCTGTGGATCAGGCATACAGTGGGTAAAGACCCGTCCGTCCTCCACGGTGATACTTAACTAAATACTACTTAATTTAAAATAACTACGACTACGAGCTTTCTAACGATTACAAATGCTTGAGGTGACCGACTCTTTAATACCTGGAATTTCTAATTCCTAACAATCTCCCCCTAAGGGAGGTCACCTCAATCATGTACCAAAAATACATTGAATACAACCAGATACTACATTAACAATTGATCTTGCATTCTTGATGTAGTCCTTTGCTCCTAAGCTCGTAGTCATTGATTCATCACATTGCATGTTTGGTTACTTCAAGTGGAGGTCTTTTACTGATCCACGTGATAATAATTTTGAGCCATCTTTTGAGATCATCAGCTATCAACAATCTCTGACACATCCTTTGTGGTGTTGGTATTATGTGATGTAGTGACTTTAGGACCGACATGCTCACATTCTGGATCATGATATCTTCTCATCAGAGTAGCGGAAGCATTTGTTGAATCATGATATTGGCAGCAGCGTAGCAGAAGCATGGAGTGAAAATATCAGAGTCAGTGATGAACTTATCATGATTTCTTTTGAGATGAATGTGTAGTGTGAGCATGCGGCTATGGATTGACCGCTTCATTCTGATCAGCTACAAACGTCGGGTGTACCTGCATACAACAGTTAGCAATAAATCGCACGAAAGTGTCTTTGATCACTTTCGTTGAATTGAGGTACACGGCCCACGGTTCCCCGTTGATCAGTACAAGTACTGCCTGTGATCAGGTAGGATTACTAAGAATCTCCTTGACAGGGTTTCGCAGCTGTTCTAGCTGTTCTCAAACCGGAACATCTCAAAGAAGACAACACGGAGTGAGTGAACCAGCGAATTTTAAGTCCACTGATTGATGAAAAGAGATTTGAAAAAACAATCGTGTATTGCTCAATAGAAATTGTTTTGCAGTACAACGAAGGTTTTATTGAAATTCAATTATCAATCATAAAACACCTTTTGGTTTGAAAAATTAGTACACGGTCGATGTGCTAAAGAAAAGAGTTTTTAAGCACAATGACCGGTTTTTCAAAGGTATCCGTCAATCCCTAACCTGAACCAGGATTGATTCAAGAAATTGAATCGCCCCATTGTTTCTGTTCAGTTGTCACATGGTTGATCCATATAATAGATCTCACATGCCACCTACCAGGAGCTTGTTTGATGTTGGCTCCAGAAGGCTTTCCATCTTCATTGTGAATGTGTAAACACATCACTCAGATGTTCTGGCAATACCACAAGGATAATGCGTAGGACTCAAGATATAATCTCTCTTTCCACATTGTGTAAAACAGAGAGTCTTCATTTAAAGTGTCCTAATGAGATTTATTGATGATCTCGTGGCTCTAGACTCAATTTGTGCATATTTGGATCCTGTGCCGGAGACTAGGGAGAGGGTCTCCTTCTTCAATATCAACAATCTCTAAGAGAAAGTCGATAGATAATGTCGGTTCCCCGTGAGAATGAAACAAGTCCTTTTAAGAGGAACTTGAGTGGTTTGGAAAGTTGAAGTGCAGTGCGTCACTGGGTCCATGACGTCTTGTCTTCAATACCGATGTTACCATCAGTAGCATATGAATTGAACCCAGTTTCTGCCCTAAGGTTGAATAAATGGAGGGCTATTTGTTTTCACCCTTTTCTCATTCAATTCTTTTTAATTCTTCAACCCATTCAGTGCTTACCGAGACTTCATAGCTAGAACCTTGTTGGGTTTATTCCAGTACTAGCTCAGTCTTAGTCCGCACTCTTCCCATATCTCATTTTTCTCCTTTTATCATCATACCTAAGGACTTCTACACTAACTAGTGGATTGTCCCTGGGTAGATCCCTCCGGTTCTGGCGGATCATGGGAACACATACCTAACCTTATCATCCTTATATCACCGTACATAAAGTAGAGTTGGTCGGTCTATATGGTATTGTTCATCTGCCATTGGAACCAATTGAAAACCATTTGAAAATCAATTCAGATACTTGTGATATATTATCAAAGCATTTAGTACCTGAATTATTTTTGATATTTTTAGAACGAGAACTCCCCCTCAACATGTGCATCAAGTATTTGAAAAATGTTTTGCACACGGAGGCAAGAGAAAGAATTAACTTCTTTGATTACCATTTTCTAAAAGATATCAACATCACTTCCCACATCAAATCAAGTAGATATAGTATTTCCGGGAAGGATGAGGTTTCCATAAATTCGCTCCCCCTCAATATGTGCCTCGAGGTTTGAAGAGAGTTTTGCACATACTAGAGGGAACCTGCACATTGAGATAAGTTGATCACATTTCAAGTCATAGGTTTAAGATAGATGCTCCCCCTCAACATGTGCATTGAAAAATTGAAATCGTTTGTCACATGTGGGCAGGATAGCATGTACATCCTTATAAAACCATTTACCGAATTATCAGTTTAAATCCAATTTAAATCACACATTCTCCCCCGATCACAATTATCAAATCATTTGAGATTTGTGATCTCTTATAGATTTAAATTGATTTTGAAAGCTTTTTAAGGAGAATTGTGACTTGATTGTGAAAGCGTTTGAACTGATAAGGATCGGATTTTAAGACTTTAAACTCCATTGATAAAACATGCATGTATATCTTTTGAAAACAAATTAATGCCAAATAACTTTTTAATTTAATTGAAATCATTGTCCCCCTCAATCAATGACATAGGTTGTTGATTGAGAGATAGAGATTTTGACAAATAAGTCCTGATGATTATCAAACAATAGAGACCGAGTTATTTTTCAAAGCATTTAGTTTTCAGCAGATGAATGTTTATAGAATCAGAGCATGGAATTTTGAAAACATGATAAAACATGGCTCTGTTCTTTCTTTTAAAACCGGGTTATTGCCTGAAGATGACAATAAACCATTGTTTTTCTCTCATTTTTTTTTTTTTTTTTTTTTTTTTTTTTTTTATAAAAATTCGAACAACATCTAAAGTCCCGTGTCATTCTTTGAATGACAACATCAAGACCGTAGATATTATCGAATCGAGAGAAACATGACAAAATGACAATATTTTTTTGAAGATTTTTCGAATTTTTCAAATTTTTTTTTATGGATTTTGAAAGTTTTATATTTTTTCTATTTGATTTTTGAGGGTTTTATAATTTTGTATTTTGATTTTCGAATAGATATATACAAGAGATAGATGAAGATA
This sequence comes from Chrysanthemum seticuspe, assembly GCA_019973895.1. NCBI lineage: Eukaryota > Viridiplantae > Streptophyta > Magnoliopsida > Asterales > Asteraceae > Chrysanthemum > Chrysanthemum seticuspe. Next base: position 145,062,715 of record BPTQ01000005.1, on the reverse strand, counting down.
GACCTTTACTCCTCGTCTTCCTCCTGAAGACGTTTGAGAGTTTCTGGTTGAAGGCTTTTCAAGCCAAGTCGTGGAAGAATAAACTCAAAACGTTCTCTTGGAAGAGCTTTGGTGAAGATGTCTGCTAACTGATATTCAGACCTCACAAAGTATAGTTCCACCACACCTTTTTCCACTTGTTCCCTGATGAAATGATGTCGAATGTCGATATGCTTTGCTCTTGAGTGTTGAACGTTGTTGCATGAGAGAGCAATAGCACTTTTATTATCACAGTACAGAGGGATTTTGTTGAATTCAAAGCCATAGTCAGATAATTGAGATCTCATCCATAAGATTTGAGCACAACAAGATGACATGGCTATGTATTCAGCCTCTGTAGAGGAAATAGAAGTACTCATTTGCTTCTTTGAAGACCAGCTCACAAGCTTATCACCCAAAAACTGAGCACCTCCTGACGTACTTCGACGTGTATCTTGACAACCTGCATGATCAGCATCTGCATAGGCCGTTAGTGACATACCGGTGTCCTTCGTGTACCAAAGACCCATATTGATGGTTCCTTGGAGATACCGAAAGACCCGTTTAACTGCTTCAAGGTGCTTTTTAGTAGGCTTAGCCTGGTATCTAGCACACATGCAAACAGCGAACAAGATGTCTGGTCTACTAGCAGTGAGATACATCAGGGATCCAATCATACTCCGATATTTCGTTTGGTCAATCATGATCCCTGAGAGGTCCTCATCTAGTTTGGTTCGGTCAATCATGGGGGTGTCAACAGGGTCACATGAATCAAATCCAAATTTCTTTAAAATCTCTGTTGCATATTTAGATTGATTTATGAAAATGCCTCCGGGACTTTGTGAAATTTGTAATCCCAAGAAAAATGACATTTGTCCCATCATTGACATTTGAAACTTTGAACTCATTTCATTTGAAAAACGATCACATTCCATTGGGTCTGTCGAGGCAAAAATAATATCAACATAAATTTGAACATGAATTAAATGTTTGCCTGACTTCCTGGTGAACAATGTAGGATCAACTGCTCCTTTGATGAATCCGGTTGATAGAAGAAACTTTGACAGTGTATCATACCATGCCCTTGGAGCTTGCTTTAAACCGTAAAGAGCCTTCTTCAAACGATAAACGTGAGTAGGATGCTCTTGATTCACAAATCCTTCAGGTTGGCTGACGTAGACAACTTCTTTAAGATCTCCGTTCAGAAATGCCGTCTTTACATCCATCTGATATACTACCATGTTCTTACTAGCAGCATTACCCAGAAAGATTCTGATTGCCTCGATTCGAGCAACTGGAGCAAAAGATTCTTCAAAGTCTATACCCTCCTCTTGACGATATCCTTTAGCAACTAATCGAGCCTTGTTTTTCAACACATCACCATGCTCATCAAGTTTTACTTTGAAGATCCATTTGAGAGCTATAATCATAGCACAGTCTGGAGCAGGTACTAACTCCCATACATCAAGACGATCAAACTCATGAATTTCATCTTGCATGGCATTGAACCAGCTATCTTCATTCATGGCAGTTTTAACATCTTTTGGTTCGATCTTAGATAGTACGGAGTTGAAGAAACACCATAAGGCATCGGTTGCGAGTTGTTTCCGGGTTGATACAGGACGAGAGGGATTACCAATGATGTTGTCTAATGGATGATCGTGAGTCCATTTTCTGAGGTGTTCATGTGGTAGTTGTTGAAGAACTGAGGTAGCTGAGTCGATGTCTCCTGAAGAAGATGGTTCTGATGATGATTCAGGAGTAGCAAATATGTTTTCAAATGGAGCATCTTCAGGAGTAGCAAAGGGATTAACTTCATCATTGATGCCAGAAACATTTCCATGATGTACATTTGAAGAATGATGATTTGTTGATGAGACTGAAGGATCAGCAGCAGGTGCTTCTTGACTTAAAGATATTGAGACTGAGGGATTGACTTCATTCACTGGAATATGAGCATCCTCCGTTGTAGGGATCAGCTCCTCATTAGTAATTGAATCATACAGTTCATCAAACATAGGATCAAACAATTTCTTTACATCATCTTCAGATGGAGGTACATATGGAGTTTCTTGAGAGGAGTTTGGAACAAGGGATGAACCAATGGGACTGTTTTGAAGTGCGGGTCCTGAGCTAGAGTGTCCAGGAGCCATTTGACCGGTCAGCTCATCAAACGTAACGTGAATTGTTTCCATGATATTTCGGGTTCTTTTGTTGTAGATTCGGTATCCCTTTTTGTTTGATGCATATCCTACAAATACTCCAATGTCAGCTTTGGCTCTAAGTTTGCCTAAGTCTTGACCCTCATTAGTTGGATAGCACAATGCACCAAACACACGAAGGAAGGATAGATTAGGTTTTCTGTTGTGGACAAGTTCATATGGAGTTTTTCCATGAATAGTGTGAATCAGGGAACGATTTTGTGTGTAGCATGCAGTGGCAATTGCTTCAGCCCAGAGAAACATTGGAACCTTTGAGTAGATCAGCATTGTTCTAGCGGCTTCAACAAGAGTACGATTTCGTCTTTCAACTACACCGTTCTGTTGAGGGGTTCGTGGAACACTTCTTTGATGGCTGATTCCAATGCTTTTATAGAATTCATTGAGTTGTTTGTTGACAAACTCAGTTCCATTGTCTGTTCTGATAATTCTGACAGTTTTGTTTAGTCGAACCTGCAGCTGTTTAATGAGTTTGATGATGATATCAGGAGTTTCATCCTTTGTCCTTAAGAACTTGACCCAGGTGAATCTAGAGTAATCATCAACCACAACTAACACATATTTCTTCCCAAAGATATTCTGCACCCTCATTGGTCCACATAAATCCATATGAATCATATGAAGAACTTCTGTGACAGAGTTAGTAGGTTTGGGTTTATGGGCATACTTCTTGCTTTTTCCCAATTGACATGCTGAACAAAGATGATCCTTTTCATACTTTAGTCTAGGTAAACCTACAACTAAGTCCTTTTCAAGTGATTGAGACGACGATGCCATAACCATGACTTTGTTTTAGAAGCCTTTGATAACAAGCAGATTGGAGAGGCCCTCATCATGTCATCGATAGAGATGGTGTAAAGATTTGAGCCACGAGTTCCTTTTAACAGTTCCTTACCATTAAGATCTCTAACAAAGCAGGTATGTTTTCTGAAGGCTACTTCTAGATCAGAATCACAGAATTGACCAACAGAGAACAGATTATGACCTAAGCCTTCCACATAATACACTCTAGAGATGACACTATCACCAACAACATAATCTCCATAACCCATAATGGCACCAAAATGATCATTACCAAATCTAACAGTCCCGATGAATTTGCTCACGAAGTTCATGAGCCGCGACCGGTCTCCAGTCATATGCTTGGAACAGCCTGAGTCCAGGTACCACAGAACGATTTGAACGATCTGCAGTTGAACACAGACAAGAATGGATAACTGGATAATTGGGATCCCCATGCAAGAATGGGTTCCATTTGGTTAGTAACAATGTTTGGAACACCCACATCAGAAATAGAAGCATTCATATCAGAAAGTGAGGCAATGGAATCGTTGTGAATAGATGCAGTACTAGTGTCAGTATTAGCCCTGTTCAGAGTGTGATCACTTCTTAAGGGAATAGTTCTACCGGTAGGCATCCATTTTCTAGTGGGCATTATCTGATTAGTCTTAAGACCAACAGGTGTCCAATAAAAGCCTATTTTACTGAATGTTCTTCCTGTGGGTTTCCACTGTTTTCTAACTTTCTTTCGTTTTTGCCTTTTAGCCTTCTTAGCATGAATTTTAGCATTAACAATATTAACTGGACAATTAACATCATTAGGCAGAACATTAACACCACATTCATGATTAGAGACAGAATTCAAGCAGACATCAGTACATGGTTTGCAAATAGTATCGGAATTCGAATTAATTACAGTACGCCTATGGCTAATACTAGAATCAACACGATTCGTTTTATTCAATTCAAGCTTAAAGTTCCTAGATTGTTCTTCTACTCTCTTCCAGTGCACATTCTTAGCTTGAGAGGTCCTATCATTCCTTGTATTGTCTTGAGACTTTGACCTGCTCCCTTTAATGTCACTGATTACTCCTGTAGAGGGAATGGGAACATTAGTTTGTTTTACTACTCTTTGCACCACCTGTTTAGATGTGCTGGGATCTGAACTACATGCAGGTGCACTAAGGTTCACTTTCTTAAAACTAGAGGTACTGAGATTAGTACTCCTAGAAGGCATCTTTGAGTTCTCTCTCTTAGCATTGACAGATCTAGAATCTGAACTACTCAAGGGTACACTACGGTTCACATTCAAATCATTGGGAATCGAGTGCATATCATATTTGGCATTAGGCATCGAGCATGGAATCAAAGGGTTAACTCTCTCACCTAATGTCTTTGGGCATATTGTGATCAAGCATTCTAAGATTTCTTGAGATCGTTTGGCATATAAGCATGCATGTCCAATTGCATTATCATGAGGTTTCTCTAGCTTATCTTCTTCAACAATCTCACGCAGACATTCTAGGCAATCCTTAAGGGATGAGAAGTATGTTTGAATGGCAAGTTTGTTGTTCCTTAGATGAGGAGGGACATATGTCACAGATAAAGCATATTTATTACAAGAGTGAACCTTTGATACAACATTCTCCCCATTGGTCATTGGCATTTTCCCTTTTACCTGACCCTTCAGATTCTCAATTTCCTTTTGCAATGAAGCTATTTGTTCGTTGTTTTTGTTACGAGTGACTTTAATTGATTCAAATAACTCATTGAAATGACGTTTAACCTTTTCATTTTCTTCTAGAAAACTTTTGTTTTCCTTTTGTAAAGCATTTACTAGGTTTTGAAGATGAAACGTTTGAGAATTCTGAGAATCTAAAGGAGGAGGCATTTGGGAGCCTGTCATATTGTTCGTTTGACCCTTTAATTGAGAGATTTGGGCTTTTAACTTTCTGATCGTGTTACACTGAGCTTGAATCTGTTCATCTCGTTTGTTAATTTGAAAAACTGCATCAAACTCTGGAGCATCTGAAGATGTCTTGATATTTGAAGTTTTGACATTTTCTTTGAGATGTTGATATTTTAGTTGTAGATTAAAATACTCAACTTCTAGTTTAGAAAAATGTTTAACCAAATTGTCGTGATCATCCAGTTCAATTTTCTCATTTAGTTTAGAATTAGTTTTTTCAAGCTCAATGACACGATCATGGGAGACTTTCAGGGCCACAGATAGTTCATGAAATTTGGAAGCATTAATAGAGCAATTTGAAGCAGTGAAAAAGACATCTTGAGCAACACATTCAGTAATAAGATTCTCATTTAATGTATGCAGGTTCTTTCTCTCAATCTCATTATATTTCAGTGCATGCTCATAGTCACTAACTTCAACAACCATTGCATCAAATTCCTTTTCTATTCCCTTAATATCAGTTTCTATCCCTTTTTTAAGACTCTCAAAGTGATCTTTTAGAAGTTTAAAGAAGGGCATGACCTCAGTTAAATAACATTCTTTCATTTGTTCAAAACCCCTTTCTCCTTCAGTTATACCTGTGGGTGTGATCCTTTTCTTGCAAGTTTTCTCAAAATCAACAAATAGTTGAAATATAACGTATTGGCTAATTAATGTCTTGCTTTTAGTGGCAATTGTTCTAGGTACAAGATGCATTGGTGTATTAGGAGGATACACAGTCGCTCTAGGCATTTTCCTAAGGGGAGGGTTTGTTTCAACAATATTTTCCGCTTTCTGCTTATCTAAATCTTTTTTCCAGAAGACTTGTTCGGGAGTCAACAAAGTCTGAGGCTTAAACTTGTTTAAGGAAATCCAGTTTTCCTTCTTGTAATCATGAGGAGTGATAATTATGTTTTTCTCTTTGCATTTGGGATCATTTTGTTTCTTATTCATCTTTTCCCTAGTGATTTCATTTGATTTCGTATCTTCCTCAGTGCACTCAACGCAACTAGGTTTCTGCCTAGGCTTAAGGATTTCATTACCATCATAAAGCACCTTATGAGCATTTCTAGCCTTTTTAATTACCTCTGGATTTGGTTCCTCAACAAGGGGAATGCTATGCTTATCGCTTAAGACTCGATGTTTGGTGACCATGTGAGCAGTCTGAATGGTGTTTCCTTGTATGTACAACTTGTTTTCAAGTTTGTTTTTCAAAGTTTTCAGATTAGAAAAATCTCTCAAGAGTTTTGATTCCTTTGCATTAAATTCTTGCTTAAGCATTTTCACATTTTCTTGAAGTTCTTGTTTTTGCTTAGCTGTTTTAGAAAGTTTTTCTTGCAAGGAATGTAATTCTTGTTTCAATACTTCTTCTCTAAACTTACTTTTTCTAATTACTGTACTCACTTGGTCATCCATTTCCTGCTCACGAGTGGTCAACTCAAATTTTGCACGTTGTTCATAAATAGCAACACGTTCCTTATAGGCATTTAGTTCAGAAATTACGGAATCATCAGGGGCACATGCAGTGAATTCATCAAAAACATAGTCATTGTTGACTGCAGAAGATGCATCACTTGGTACAACTTCACTTTCACTTTGTTTCACATATTGATCATATGGGACAATATTGATATTGCCCATATTTTCAATATTTGATTCAATAGTTTCATTTGATTGTACTTTGTCATGCATCTGTTGCACATCAGCATCATCGTATAGTTTTAATACCTCTGAGATGAGCTTGTCATGGGATGGCCCAGCTAGTGGTGAAGAAGAGACCTTGGGAGAAACCATTGGAGAAATGCTAGCCATAAAAATTGTGTGTGCCGTAGGTCCATCATCCACATCAGAGTCGTATGCATCACAGTCAGTGACTTGAAAGGCATTCTGATGATTGTGACCTATCTCCTGAATAGGCTGCTCATCCACATCTGCATCATAGGTCTTGGCATTGCCCTCAGCAAGAAACAGCAATTCCTCTTCATTCAAAGCAGCACCATTGTCCTGAGCTTGTGCCAGCAGCATTTTATCTCTGAAGTAATCAGCATTCTGTGGACGCTTTGGAGATGTGCAGTTCCTTGCAATGTGTCCCTCACCACCACAGTTATAGCATTTGATGGGCTTAGCTTGACCTTGGTTACCATTCCTTCCTCGATTCTGGTTGCCAACATAACCTCTCCCAGCTCCACCTCGTCCTTGATCATACTGTCTTTCCTGAACTGGTTGCACCACGATCCTTCCATCTTTAACAGTGGCTTGATTGTGTGGGTTAGATGCAGTTCTGAGGTTGTTGTTGGTTTGTGGGAGAGTATTAATGTTTTGACTAATGAGAAGAGCAAGTTGATTATTGAAGCTACCCACGTGAGCATCAGCATCAGCTTGTTTGTACATAGGATCAGGAATGAGTTTGTGATTACCATTACCCAAAGGTATGACTTGTGATGCTTTGGTTGTGATTCCGATGTTTGAGTAGAAAGCTGTAGAGTCATTAGACGAGCTGGTCTCTCCCTGGTTGGTTTTGAACTGATTGAGAATCAATTTTTCAAACATAGCATGTCTCTCATTCTGAAGGAGGAAGGCATAGAGTTGCTCATAGTTTGTATTCTTCAATCCTTTAGTGAGCTTCACAGCGGTAACAAACTTGTGTCATTCGGGATTCATGTTGTTCACAAATTTTGAGTTCAACTGAATGTTAGGCATAGTCATTCTGATGTTCCTCATGTCATTAACTAACTTATGAAATCTCACATAGTACTCATAGACATTCTCATCTGGTTTCATCTTGAAGTGCTCAAATTCGTCATAGAGTTGGGATTCTCTGTCTTCCATAGTTAATTCTGAACCTGAGAGAAGCATCTTTACATTGTCCCAAACTGCCTTAGCATCTGTGTTATGATTGATCAGCTTGTAGATGTCTTTAGGAAGACCTTGAAGAACAATGTTTGAAGCCCTGATGTCTGCATCGAATCTCTTTTTCTCCTTATCATCAAGCTCATCATACATCTTAGGTCTGTCCATTCCGTAAACAGGAGTACCATCTTCATTAGTATCTAGTATGTCTCTAGTCGTCTCAACTCGATATGGTCCTTCATCAATGGATTTGAGAATGTTGACACCATTTTCCTTTCCAAGGCAATACAATCTGATTCGTTGAGCCCAAGAATCGTAGTCAGTTCTGTCAAGCATGGGTGGACGAGTATCTGAGCCAGCTGCTTGAACATCCTCGGCGACAGTGGAGATGACAGTAGGAACGTTGGTAGACATGTTAACAGATTATACGGGATTTTATAACTCTATGATTAAACCGGGAAATAGATTCTTTCACGGGATTTTACTAAATCAAGAGAAAACCGTAAACAATCACTCAAGTCGCTAGAAGATAATGCACTAAGTCGCTAGAAGATAATGCACTAAGTCGCTAACACTTAATTCGCTAGACAGCTAAGTCGCTAGAGTCCCAAGTCGCTAGACAAAAAGCAAGTCGATAAGTAGTAACTCGCTAACCCTCAAGTCGCTAGCAAAATTTTGGCAGCAATTCGCTACACAAGTCGCTAGATATACAAGTCGCTAAAGAGCAACTCGCTACAGACCAAGTCGCTACCACCAAGTCGCTACTCGTAGTGGAGAGTCCACTACTTGTACTTTAACTCGCTAGATTTAACACTGTAACTCGCTACAATTTTGTGAAGCAAGTCGCTACGAAGAAAATTATCCGTGAACTAAGTCGCTAGCATGAAAAACCATATAAACATCACTTTTCAATCCAAAAACAACCCAACAAAGATGATTCAAGCTTACCAAATGAAAACCTAAACACTTGTGATGATTCTAAACATAAAAGTACTAACAAAATTCAAACTTTAACACAAGAAATCAACCAAATGATGCAAAAACCACTAAACTTTTTCAAACTCAAAAACCACCTAAAAACCACTAGAAATCCAAAGATGTGCAAGATATGATCTAACCATGGCTCTTGATACCAATTGTAAGATATAACTTTTCACATACACATCAAACCATAACACAAAGTAGCATATAGATGGAATTCTAGAGAGAGAAAGTTAGAGGTTTAGGGAACTTAGTGAGAGAAAGTGAAAGATATTATTATGAGCTCCAACTCTCTACCTTGGAAGGTAGAGAGTATTTATAGTCTTACATAAATCGCCACACATCGGGCTGTGGATCAGGCATACAGTGGGTAAAGACCCGTCCGTCCTCCACGGTGATACTTAACTAAATACTACTTAACTTAAAATAACTATGACTACGAGCTTTCTAACGATTACAAATGCTTGAGGTGACCGACTCTTTAATACCTGGAATTTCTAATTCCTAACAAGAACAGCTAGAATGAGCGTTAGACCATGTTGCTTTATCAACATAAGCTCCTCTTCCAATTCCTCTCCCTTAACCATCTCATCTCCCATAAGAGATGAGAACTTCCTCACTTTGAATACTCGTACACCACCTCCAAAATCACATATTGTAGTCACTACTCCACCACCAACAAAGACTCCCATCACTAGCTCACCACCACCGGCTCCTATCCAATTATCCAAGTCACGATCACCTCCTAAATCTCCAACTCTCATCCCATTAGAGCTATTCTTTACACCACCTACATCTCCAAACCCATTTTTGGAGGACTTGGAGGACTTACCTCCTAGGCCTAATAATGCACCACCACTACCATCCTTTGGTACAATTGAGAGAATAGCTCATGAGTCTCCACGTCCATCCTTTGACCCAAACGCCCCGTTAGGGCCTCAACCTCTTCTTTTCCATCCTATTCAAAAGGAAATTCATGGTCCTTTGTATGGGGATCATCCACTACCTCCAACATCCATGCCTCCTCATATAGAGGACATTGATGAATCCATGTGGGATGATCACCCAACTAAACAGGAGATAGAAGCTGAGCTACACCATCTCTACAAATTCTCCAATATGGTGGACTCTCACCTTAGTGAAACCATGCAAATGCAAAATGCTTTGCTAGCCTCTCTAATCACCACTCCAACCACCAACACCAACACCAACAACTCCACCATTCTACCACCACAAAATAATGAACCATATTACCCTCCTAGACACGGTTGCTCAAATTGTGAGCGGACCGCCCACATTAGCGAACGGACCCGGGTGATGGTCCATGAGCTTCAAGATGAAATGAGGTTTATCCTCAACCACATCCTAGAGCGAATTAATACTGTTGCTCATCCACCATCTCAATAGGAGGTTCTGTAACATATTGGATTTCATATACACATCAAACTACACACAAAGTAGGCGTACAAGATGATTCTAGAGAGAGAAAGTTAGAGGTTTGGGAACTTTAGTGAGAGAAAGAAAAATCTTATTATGAGCTCCAACTCTATACCTTGGGAGGTAGAGAGTATTTATAGTCATTACATAAATCGCCACCTATCGGGCTGTGGATCAGGCATACAGTGGGTAAAGACCCGTCCGTCCTCCACGGTGTTACTTAAATTAAATACTACTTAACTTATAATAATCTACGACTACGAGCTTACTAATGATTACATATACTTGAGGTGACCGACTCTTCAATAACTGGATTTACTAAATCCTAACAATCTCCCCCTAAGGGAGGTCACTTCAAACATATACTAAAATTACATTGAATACAAACAGATATTACATTAAAAATTGTTCTTGCATTCTTGATGTAGTGCTTTGCTCCTAAGCTCGTAATCATTGATTCATCTCATTGCATGTTTGGTTAATCCAAGTGGAGGTCTTTTACTGATCCACATGATAATAATTTTGAGCCAGCTTTTGAGATCATCAGCTAAAAAAAATCTCTGAGATCTCCATTGTGGTGTTGGTATTATGTGATGCTGTGAATTTCGGACCGACATGCTTACATTCTGGATCATGATATCTTCTCATCAGAGTAGCGGAAGCTTTCGTTGATTCATGATATTGGCAACAGCGTAGCAGAAGCATGGAGTGAAAATATCAGAGTCATTGATGCACTAATCATGATTTCTTTTGAGATGAATGTGTTGAGTGAGCATAAGGCTATGGATTGACCGTTTCATTCTGATCAGCTGCAAATGTAGGGCGTACCTGCATAAAACATTTAGCAATAAAGCGCACGAAAGTGTCTTTGATCACTTTCGTTGAATTGAGGTACACGGCCCACGGTTCCCCGTTGATCAGTACAAGTACTGCCTGTGATCAGGTATAATTCCGAAGAATTTCCTTGACAGGGTTTCGCAGCTGCTCTAGCTGTTCTCAAACCGGAACGTCTCAAAGAAGACAACACGGAGTGAGTGAACCAGCAAATAGAGATTCACTGATTGATGAAAAGAGATTTGAAAAACAATCGTGTATTTCTCAATAGAAAATTGTTTTTGCAATACAACGAAGGTTTTAATGAAAATCAATTATCAATCATAAACATTTGAAATATTCGTACACGGTCGATGTGCTAAAGAAAAGAGTTTTTGAGCACAACGACCGGTTTTTTAAAGGTATCCGTCAATCCATAACCTGAACCATGATTGATTCAAAAGATTGAATCGCCCCATTGTTTCTGTTCAGTTGTCACATGGGTGATCTAATGAGTAGATCTCACATGCCACCTACCAGGAGCTTGTTTGATGTTGGCTCCAGAAGGCTTTCCATCTTCATTGTGAATATGTTTACATATCACTCGGATGTTCTGGCAATACCACAAGGATAATGCGTAGGACTCAAGATATAATCTCTCTTTCCACATTGTGTGAAACAGAGAGTCTTCATTGAAAGTGTCCTAATGAGATTTATTGATGATCTCGTGGCTCTAGACTCAAATTGTGCATATTTGGATCCTACATCGGAGACTAGGGAGAGGGTCTCCTTCTTCAATATCAACAATCTCTAAGAGAAAGTCGATAGATAATGTCGGTTCCCCGTGAGAATGAAACAAGTCCTTTTAATAGGAACTTGAGTGGTTTGGGATGTTGAAGTGCAGTGCACCACTGGGTCCATGACGTCTTGTCTTCAATACCGATGTTACCTTGGTAACCACCAGTAGCTAATGAATTGAACCCGGTTTCTGCCCTAAGGTTGAATAATTGGAGGGCTATTTGTTTTCACCCTTTTCTCATTCAATTCTTTTTCGTTCTTCAACCCCTTCAGTGCTTACCTAGACTTCATAACTAGAACCTTGTTAGGTTTATTCCAGTACTAACTCAGTCTCAGTCCGCACTCTTCCCATATCTCATTTTTCTCCTTTTTTCAATATACCTAAGGACTTCTACACTATCTAGTGGATTATCCCTGGGTAGATCCCTCCGGTTTTAGCGGATCATGGGAACAAATACCTAACCTTATCATCCTTATATCACCATACATAAAGTAAAGTTGGTCGGTCTATTTGGTATTGTTCATCTGCCATTGGAACCAATTGAAAACCATTTGAAAATCAATCCAGATACTTATGATATATTATCAAAGCATTTTGTACCTGAATTGTTTTTGATATTTTTAGAACAAGAGCTCCCCCTCAACATGTGCATCAAGTGAAATCGTTTTGCACATGGAGGCAAGAGAAAGAATTAACTTCTTTGATTACCATTTTCTAAAAGATATCAACATCACTTCCCTGATCAAAACAAGTAGATAAAGCATATAAGGGAGGATGAGGTTTTCATAAGCTTGCTCCCCCTCAATATGTGCCTTGAGGTTTGAAAGGGTTTTGCACATACAAGAGGGAACAAACTGCACATTGAAACAAATTGATCACATTTCAGATCTTTGTGGTTTTAGATGGATGCTCCCCCTCAACATGTGCATGGAAAATTTGAAATCGTTTGTCACATGCCGGGCAGAAAACTTGCTAAACACTTATGAACCCATTTATCGAATTATCAGTTTAAATCCAATTTAAATTACAAATTCTCCCCCGATCACTATTACCAAATCATTTGAAATTTGTGATCTCTGTAGATTTAAATTGATTTTGAAAGCTTTTAAGGAGAATTGTGACCTGATTAAGAAAAAAGTTTTAACTGATAAGGATCGGATTTTGAGACTTTGAACTCCATTGATTAAACATGCATGATTATCTTTTGAAAACTATTGAATGACACATAACTTTTTAATTTAATTGAAATCATTCTCCCCCTCAATCAATGACCTAAGTTGTTGATTGAGAGATAGATATTTTGACACACTTTAAGTCCAAATGATTTCCAAAAAAATAGAGTCCGAGTTATTTTTCAAAGCAATTAGTTTTCATTAGATAGTAAGGATTTGTTTAAAGAATCAGAGCATTAGATTTGAAAACCAAGATAAAGTATGGCTCTGTTCTATCTTTGAAAAGTGGGTTACTGCCTGAAATGACAATAAACCATCGTTTCTCTTTCTCCCAAAAATATTTTTTGATTTTTTGAATTTTTTTTTATATATATAAAAATTCGAACAACATCTAAAGTCCCGTGTCATTCTTTGAATGACAACATCAAGACCGTAGATATTATCGAATCGAGAGAAACATGACAAAATGACAATATTTTTTGAAGATTTTTCGAATTTTTTAAATTTTTATGGATTTTGAAAGTTTTATATTTTTCTATTTTATTTTTTAAGGTTTTATAATTTTGTATTTTGTTTTTCGAAAAAATATTTACAAGGGATAGATGAAGGAAACCTTTTACTCCTCTTCTTCCTCTTGAAGACGTTTGAGTGTTTTTGGTTGTAGGCTCTTAAGACCTAGTCGTGGAAGAATAAACTCAAAACGTTCTCTAGGAAGAGCTTTGGTGAAGATGTCTGCTAACTGGTATTCAGTCCTCACAAAGTATAGTTCCACCACACCGTTTTCAACTTGCTCCCTGATGAAATGATGTCGAATGTCGATGTGCTTTGCTCTTGAGTGTTGTACATTGTTGCATGAGAGAGCAATAGCACTTTTATTATCACAGTACAGAGGGATTTTGTTGAATTCAAAGCCATAGTCAGATAATTGGGATCTCATCCATAGGATTTGAGCACAACAAGATGACATGGCTATGTATTCAGCCTCTGTAGAGGAAATAGAAGTACTCATTTGCTTCTTTGAAGACCAGCTCACAAGCTTATCACCCAAAAACTGAGCACCTCCAGACGTACTTCGACGAGTATCTTGACAACCCGCATGATCAGCATCTGCATAGGCTGTTAGTGACATACCGGTGTCCTTCGGGTACCAAAGTCCCATATTGATGGTTCCTTGGAGATACCAAAAGACCCGTTTAACCGCTTCAAGATGCTTTTTAGTAGGCTTAGCCTGGTATCTAGCACACATGCAAACATCGAACAAGATGTCTGGTCTACTAGCTGTGAGGTACATCAGGGATCCAATCATACTACGATATTTCGTTTGGTCTACCATGATCCCTGAGTGGTCCTCATCTAGTTTGGTACGTTCAATCATGGGAGTGTCAACAGGGTCACTAGAATCAAATCCAAATTTCTTTAAAATCTCATTTGCATATTTAGATTGATTTATGAAAATGCCTCCGGGACTTTGTGAAATTTGTAATCCCAAGAAAAATGACATTTGTCCCATCATTGACATTTGAAATTTAGAACTCATTTCATTTGAAAAACGGTCACACTCATTGGGGTCAGTCGAGAAAAAGATGATATCATCAACATAAATTTGAACATGAATTAAATATTTGCCTGACTTCCTGGTGAACAATGTTGGATCAACTGCACCTTTATTGAATCCGGTAGATAGAAGAAACTTTGATAGCGTATCATACAATGCCCTTGGAGCTTGCTTTAAACCGTAAAGAGCCTTTTACAAAAGATAGACGTGAGTAGGATGCTCTGGATTCAAAAATCCTTCAGGTTGGCTGACATAGACGACTTCTTTAAGATCTCCATTCAGAAATGCCGTCTTTACATCCATCTGATAGACTACCATGTTCTTACTAGCAGCACTAGCCAAGAAGATTCTGATTGCCTCGATACGAGCAACAGGAGCAAATGATTCTTCAAAGTCAATACCCTCCTCTTGACGGTATCCTTTAGCAACCAATCGAGCCTTGTTCTTTAAGACATCACCATGCTCATCAAGTTTCACTTTGAAGATCCATTTTAGAGCAATGATCATAGCACAATCTGGAGCAGGTACTGTTGGATCGATATACTTTAATCAAACTAACTTAACTAGCTTGTTAAGGTTTAATAACCTCAGATAAATCCTAAGTTATTAACAAAGAAACACTGAGCAATCTTTATCAAGTATGCGGAATTTACTTAACAAAGCTAAGAAGAAAAACTTTATTAACGAACTCTAAATCTGCTTATTATGCAGATACTCTAATACAACTCTAAGATAATCGAACTTTTCTCTAAACTCTAAATCGTAAACTCTAAAACTCTTTTTCTGAAATCGTACATCTAATGCCAATCTAGGAGTCCTTTTATAGGCTCAAGGATATCCTAGTCGGTTTACAATTGATAACCTTGTACGACAAGTAATCTAAACATGGAATACAATACTTTCCATAAACGAATATAACAATTTGATTGTTCTAGCAGTACTTTGACTTAACCTTGCAGTACTTTGACTTTGTCTTTAGCAGTACTTTGACTCTTTGACTTCTTCCAGTACTTTGCAGCTTACAGTACTTTCATATCTTCAGTACTTGGATATCTTCAGCACTTTCATATCCCAACAATCCTCCCCTAACTTGAATTCTACTTGCTTGACTTCAAGTTCTTTTGTGAATATATCTTTAACAGCTTCATCTTAAAAATGGATTGTTCTTTAGTCTTTAGATAGTATCTCTGTAATATCTGTGCTTTGTCAAAGTATCTCTTAGAATTGTTTTCTTTACAGCAGCATCCAGCAATCTCCATCTTTTCAGCAACACAGCAACATATGACAGTTTGTACAATAATTCAGTTTAAGTTGCATACTATTCTCATCACATCTAAGTGAATCATTGAAAATTCAATGGATTTAGAACTCTTTACCAAAGCCATTATCTCTGGAGTAGCCAAATGTTTTGGTGTGTAAGACCATGGTACATTGATAACCATATGATTTTTAGCAAATCACCAGCTATCAACAGATTTGTTTTGTCTTTACCAGAAGCTGTACCCTTCTGGACTAGTTAGTTCTTCTATCTAATGGTGAACTAATTACCAATAATGGTTTTTCCACTGCCTTTACCACAAGCCATTTCTTGTGGGCTAGCCAACTCTTCACATTACTGATATGGTGAGTTGATGACCATCCAACTTATTAGCAAGTTGTCAACTAAAAACGGATTTGATATATCTTTACCAGAGCCGTTTGCTCATGGATTAGTCAATCCTTTTGTAACCATGGTGGATTGATAACCTATTGATGTTATCATCACAAAAACCATTTAACCTTTATTTCAAAATATTTATTATTTAGCAAAAAGGTTTCTTCTAAAAATTTATTTTAACTGGTTTAGTTCAGCAAACAGTACTTTTATGAAAGTACTGTCTGACTAGCAGTACTTTGAATAAAAGTACTGATATATCAAAAAATATTTATTCAAATAAAATTCATACCAGTTAAAGATCATTCTCAGCAATAGTAGTCCAGTCTATAAGCAAATTGATCACCATGCAAGCAGTTTCATCAGCCTCTTCTACTTCCAATCTATGCTCTAGCATTCTTCTCATTAAATCAACTGTAAGAGGATATCTTCTTTCTGCAAACATGTGAATCATTGTTCCATTTTCTAGCTCCAAGACATGAACTCCAGATTCTTCAAAGAATCTCCAGCAAACTATTTCCCAGCTTTCTTGATCCTTCCAAATATCATCAGTGCTTTCTTCATCAGTTTCCCACATGGTTATAAGATCCCCATGTAAAATCAATCCAATCCCTTCTAATGGATTATCTTCAAAATAAGCCTTCACAACATCATATAAGTAGAATAGATCTACTCTATCTATAATATGCAGCAAATCCCATAACCTTTTGAAAACTTTGAAACTTTTATCTTCTTTGTGAAAAACCATATAATCTCCATTCTTAGATTTCTCAACTTTGAAAACACTAATCTTTGATCTGTTCATCTTCATGTCATTATCTTCATCTGTATAATCAAAATCTACCACTCTGAGATAATTCTTCAATTCATCACTAGTCTCAGATCTTAATTCAACCTTTTCTTTCTTTGAAAACTGAACATCTGTAGTATCAGTTTTTCTTTTTCTTTTTAAGCTCTTCTTCCTTTCAGCTTCAGTCTAATAAGCTTCTTCTCTAAAGTCTTTAATGCCTGCAACATCTTTCTTATAAGCTTCTCTCTCAGCATCATATAATCTTTTCATATCCACATAATTTAGCTTTTGCAATCCTTTAAACCCTCTGCTTTTTAGATATGCCATCATTGCATTCCTTTCTTTAGCTAAATTAGGTCTTCTTGACATAAATCTAACAGGTGTTGGAGACTGTAAAGGTTCAGCAGTTTCAGCATCCAATT
This sequence comes from Chrysanthemum seticuspe, assembly GCA_019973895.1. NCBI lineage: Eukaryota > Viridiplantae > Streptophyta > Magnoliopsida > Asterales > Asteraceae > Chrysanthemum > Chrysanthemum seticuspe. The sequence continues at coordinate 145,045,277 of BPTQ01000005.1, read as the reverse complement.
CATCTTGCACCTTTTGAGCTGCTTCTCTATCCAAAGCTTCTTGAGCTTCTTGTTCTTCTCTATCTTTAGCATTTATTTCTTCTTGAACTTTTCTAGTTGCAACTTCATTCCTTGCAACTTCAAATGCTCTAATTTCTGCCAAAGTAAGTTTCTTCTTCTTTGTTTCAACCAGAATACCTTTTCCCTTGTCTTTTGGATCAATTGCATGTTGATCAGTTCTTGGTTGTTCTTCTTCTTGTACATCTCTAATAGTAACTCCTCCTCTTGGATGTGACAAATCTAGAATTGTAGCAACTAATTCATCATCACTCGCAGAATGAATAGGTTTGAATCTAGGTTCCTCCTCTTCTTCTATAACAGTTGTAGAAGGACCAGCTTCTTCTTCAAAATTCAAAACCCTTGGAGTTATTGGAGTTATTACTTCTGGCCTAGATGTATCAGTACTTTGATGTTCAGTACCTTGATCATCAGTATCTTGAACTTGCACTTCTTCTTGTTCCTCTGAAATAATCTTTTCTGCAGTACTTACAGATTCTTTCTTCTTTGTAATATCTTCTTCAGATTCTTTCTTCTTTGTAACATCTTCTTTCAAATTATCCTTTTCTGAATTCCTCCCCAAGTTGACAGAAGATGATTTAGGAACCTTCTTTCTTTTCAATTCCTTACGAAGTGCTTTACGACGTTTGTTTTCCTCCTTAACCCATAAGTTGAAACCTTGAATATAGGGTTTAACAAAATTTCTCAACCAGAAATAGTTACGTTTCAACTTCTTAATTGTTTTAGCTTGACGCTCAACAGTCTTGTTCAACCTAGCTAGCGCCCTTGTCAAAGCATAGTTATCCATAGCTAAACCTTCACGAGGTATAGAATGAGCAGCACCTTGAAGTGGTGAATGAGCCTCTGAAACAGAACGTTGTGGAGATGAAGTAGGTGTTCTCTCAATCTCTACTTGAACCTCAGGACCTGAAGAAACATCACCTTGTAACGATGCAGTACCTTCACGAGAAGCAGTACTTGCAGATGCAGTACCTTGTGAAGCAGTACTTTGTGAAGAATCAGTACCTTCAGTTTCGTCATCCTCTCCAGCTGCATCACGAACAGCTTGTACAACTTCCATCATTGTTGTTGTTAATGGAATATCTCCACCTCTGAACAAATTACTTCTCTTAGCCATGAATGTATAGATTTTGGCTTGTTGCACAATAACAGGTAGTAAAGCAGCAGGTTTTGGAACATCAGCCAATTGCTTGTTCAAGAAAACCTGTATAAACCTTGGATACATCAACCAAGTTGCCCCAGAGGATATATGCGATAGCATCCCATCCAAAATAAGCCGTGAAAAGTTAAACATCCTATCAGTAGCTAAGCCAACCACTGCAGATGCAATATTCGACCCAAGCTGCTCCCAAGAAGTGCTTTTAGAACTTATGCAATGGAGCAATACATGAATCAAAAACTTCCATTGAGGACAGAATAAGGCTTTCTTGAATGTTTGTTCAGTCAAAGAACCTTCATAACCAAGATTCCTAAAAGTATCCCAAATCAGTTGCTTGTCAAATCTAATAGCCCCATCTTCATCTTCAAATAATAAATCTGTGCGAATAGAGCCCTCTGTAATCTTGATAGTTCGTCCAGCAACTGATGATCTAATATAATATTCATCCTCCTCCATATTATCTCTAGCATTAGCCCAAAATTCTTGAATCCACGGTTCAATAACATCCGGCTCAACTAAAAGAGCATAACTAATAGGCGACCCAATAAGATAATCAATGATATCATAGAAAGCCACATTCGCCTCAGTCTTGTCCAAATTAGCCACCATATTGTGCTTCGAAACAGTTAAACGATTCACCATTGTTGAAAGAGTGAACACAATAGAAAGATTGTATCGAATAATTAAGAGATGGTAATTGGAAGATAAGTATGGAAAAAATGTGAAGTAATAATATGAGAGGGAAAATCGGAAAGTAGTTATTTATAGGTGAGATTTGAAAAATCACATCCTAAATAACAAAGTTACCGTTATTACCAATTACCCATCAATATTACCGTTGGAACAGTACTTTAATACGACAAACAGTACTTTCCACATAAGCAGTACTTTCCCAAGCAGTACTTTCCCAAGCAGTACTTTCAGGAAATACAGTACTTTGCCAAAAACCTTCATATAAACTAAGTATAAACTAACATCCTCCCCTCAAGTAATACACAGGACTATACCTAACATCTTATAGTCCTCCCCTTAAACATAGCTTAGTAGTTAATCATTCCAATGCTCACGACCAAGTGATTGAATCGTGACACATCAAAACCTTTTGTGAGTAAATCAGCTACATTGTCATCCGTGTGAACTTTAACCACATTAATGAGCCTATGCTCATAGCAATCTCTGATAAAGTGATGCCTAATCTGAATATGCTTTGTCTTGGAATGATACACATGATTCTTCACAATACAAATAGTACTCTCATTATCAATATTGATAGGAGTATTCTTAAAATTGAACCCATAATCCAAGAGTTGATTTTGCATCCATAAAACTTGACCACAACAACTTGCAGCAGCTACATATTCAGCTTCAGTAGATGATGTTGCTGCAATTGTCTGCTTCTTGCATTGCCAGGAGACTAACCTTCTTCCAAGATATTGGCATCCACCAGTTGTGGATCTTCTATCATAATTATCACCTGCATAGTCACTATCTGAAAAAGCTTCTAAGTGAAAAGGTGACTCTTTAGGATACCACAATCCCAACTTAGGTTGTTGTTTCAAATAACTAGAAAATTCTCTTGACAGCATTCAGGTGAGAGATCTTTGGTGAAACTTGATATCGAGCACATAAACAAACTGCAAACATGATATCAGGCCTTGATACAGTAAGATACATAAGAGAGCCAATCATAGATCTGTATAACTTGACTTCAACTGGCTGTCCATCTTCATCTTTTCCCAATGAATTGATAGATTTAATAGGTGTAGTAACAACCTTCATATCATCAAAATTAAACTTCTTAAGTATGTCTGTAACATACTTGTCTTGGCTAATGAAAATCCCTTCCTTTGACTGCTTAACCTGAAGTCCTAAAAAAAATGTTAACTCTCCCATTGAACTCATTTGAAATTCCTTCTGCATCAGCTGCTCAAACTCCCTAACCATGGACTGTTTGGTAGCCCCAAAGATAATATCATCAACATACACTTGAACTAACATGATATCCTTCTTGTCTCGCTTGATAAACAAAGTCTTGTCAATAGCTCCCCTTCTGTATCCATGTTTTAATAAGAATGTAGAGAGCCTCTCATACCAAGCTCTAGGTGCCTGATGAAGACCATATAGAGCCTTAACCACCTTATAGACTTTGTTTGGATGCTTAGGATCTTCAAAACCAGGAGGTTGTTTCACATACACCTCTTCTGTAATAGTGCCATAAAGAAAGGCACTCTTGACATCCATCTGATATACCTGAAAACCCATATAAGAAGCAAAAGCAAGAAAGATTCTAATAGCTTCAATCCTTGCCACAGGAGAAAAAACTTCATCATAATCTACCCCTTCCTCCTGTCTATAACCCTGAGCAACTAACCTTGCCTTGTTCTTGATAACATTGCCTCTTTCATCTCTTTTAACTCTAAAGACCCATCTGGTTCCTATAACTCTCTTCCCATCTGGAAGATCACATAAAACCCAAACCTCTTGAAGTTTAAATTGAAGAAGTTCTTCCTGCATAGCTTCAACCCAGCTTTCTTTAGTCAAAGCTTGAGCAATATTCTTTGGTTCCTCTTGAGAGATGAAACAAGTAAAGAAGCAGGTTTGATGGTCCTTATGATTTAGCCTGTTTTGTTTATACACAAAGCTAAGTAAAGCATTATGAGGTTTTGTGAAATCCTTAGCTTTGTGTCTTGTCATAACTCCAGAAGTAGAAGGACCAATGATTTGATCAGTTGGATGATTCTTATGAATTCGTAAGATTGGAGACTGTGGAACTGCATATGTATCATCTAAGTTAGTATAATCAGCACCTTCATTGGAATTTGTGAAAATACCTTCATCTTCAAGCTCATCATCAGTTTCTTCTAACTCAGGCATGGTAGGATCATCCAAATCATCTAAAGTACTGTCAACTGGTGCATCAGTACTTTGGTTGAAAGTACTGTCCAAAGTACTGTAAGAGTACTCTGCAGTCTTATTCTTCTTCTTTGCCTCTTCATAAGCTCTCCTTTGTTCATCAGTGTAAGAATGTGCTAATACATCTTGAAGAAGCATCTGATTAAGTTCCTCTTGAATAGAGTGATCCTCAGCAGATAATGAGGATTGTGGTGCAACAGTACTTTGATTTGGAGAATCAGTACTTTGCTTAGGAACATCAGTACTGTATTTTGGACTCATAGGATCTTTATCAGGAACAGCATCAGGTCTAATAAGAATATCATGAACAACATACTGAATATCTTCTTCAGTGTGCAAAGGTTGATTTTCTTCTCTAACAGGAACATAATTCATTGAAGGAGATAAAATCTCAAGATCAAACATCCAATCAGGGCCTTTACCTTTCTCATTGTCTTGATCTTCTAAGAACTCAACATGAAGACAATCTTGAATCTTCTTAGAAACTCTGTTGTAGACTCTAAAGCCTTTACTGTTAGTACAATATCCCAATAAGTAACCTTCTTCAGACTTGCCATCAAATTTCCCCAGATTATCAATAGTGTTCAAAATAGTAAGAGGGCATCCAAAAGGCTTCATAAAACGAATGTTGGGTTTATTGCCCATCAGCAATTCATAGGGTGTCTTCATCTGTGGTTTTGTGACAGAAACCCTGTTGAGTACATAGCATGCAGTACTTACAGCTTCTGCCCAAAATTGAATAGGGAGATGAGAATCTGCTAACATGGTCCTTGCTGCTTCAATCAAGGTCCTATTCTTCCTCTCTGCAACACCATTTTGCTGTGGTGTTCTAGCAATACTAAACTACCTCTTTATGCCTTTATTAGCACAAAAGTCATCCATAGGCTTGTTCTTGAATTCAGTGCCATTGTCACATCTAATACCTCTAACCTTGAGTCTTAATTGGTTTTCAAGTGCTATTATAAGAGTTTGAATAGCATCAAAGGTATCATCTTTAAAGCCCAAAAAGAAAACCCAACTAAATCTACTACAATCATCAGTAACAACCAAACAGTACTTCTTCTTATTTAAACTTGCCACAGAGACAGGTCCAAATAAATCCATGTGTAATAGCTCCAATGGTTCTCTAATATTTCTTTCATCAAGCTTCTTGCAGGAAGCTTTGTGTTGTTTACCCTTCTTGCATGCCAAACATGATTGATCATTCTTGTAAGTCTTTGAAGGTAAACCTCTAACTAAATTGCCTTTGACCAGTTTGTTGATGTTCTTGAAATTCACATGGCCCAATCTTCTATGCCATTGATGTGCCTCTTCAGATGTTGCTTTAGCCACCAAGCATGTGGCTCTTCCATAAGAATGTAGACTCTTCATGTCTAAACTGTACACATCATTTGTCCTTGGTACTCTAAGTACTACCAAGTCATCATCAACAGGTTTGAAGTCAGAAGAAAGAATGAGACATTCTGTGTCAGTGAACAACACAGGATGCTTTTTATCACAAATTTGAGAGACTGACAACAAGTTGAACTTTAGCTCCTTTACATATCTGACATTTTCAAAATCGATTCTCCCAGCTTTAATAGTTCCTTTCCCAGTAATCCTTCCTCCATTGGGATCATTCCCAAATGCAACTTTTCCTCCACTAATATTTCTAAAATTAGACAGGATTTCTTTATCGCCTGTCATACTTTCAGAGCAACCACTATCCACAATAAGATGATCTTTAAGCTCCTCTTCTGGATTGCCCTGCACACAAAGAAAAGAGTTAGAAACTTTTAGGAACCCAAGCCATTACTGACTTGTGTTCCCCTTGAGAAGTTACAAACTCAAATTCTTTGAGTATGTAATTCTCACTATCTCTCAACTGATGATCCAAAATTATCTTTTGATGTTTATCATGTGGATTTTCAAAATTTTTTGGTTTTTCAACATAAATTTCTTTCACCAGATTATTAGCTTTTTCTTTTGACACAAAAACATCTGATTCACTTTTTGTTGAACGTACTGTATGTCTCTCAGCAGTACTGTCCCTTTTAATCCATTCAGTTTTAACAGGTGGTTCTTGTGATCTAGATCCCCTATATGAATTGTGATACCTTCTAGGTTGATAGTGATATCTCCTAGAATTTCTATCCCAAGTTTGGTTTTCAGTACCTTGTCTCTGAGCAGTACTTTGGAAAGTACTGTGAGATACTGAAGGTCTTCTCTGATGTGGGTATCTATGATCTGGTGTGAAGTTTCTGTGATTAACCCTATTAGAATTAGTCCAAACTGGTTTGTGCTCTCTAGGTTTCTGATTGTTAGACTTATTCCTTGAAAACTTGCTTAGATATTCTGAGTGTTTGTCACAATCTTTGATTAAGTGAGTAGGACTATAACACACAAAAAACAGTTTTTGACCCATATGACCAAAGTGATTTCTTCTATGTCTATGCCCAAAATTGTTTTGCCTTCTTGAGGACTGATAAAATTTGTTTTGACCAAAATTATCCCAAAAAGGTTTAGCAGTACTGTTTTGAAAAGGTTTTGTAGAAGGTACTGCTTGTTGAGCAGTACTTTGATTTAAAGGTACTGCTGGATTTTGAACATTGTTTTCAATAGTTTCTTTGGTTTTCTCAGACCTAGATTGAGCAACAAGCTTCTTCCTAAACTCTAGACTGTCAACACCATAACGAGAAACATCAGGCCTAGAAGGGTGATGACTAATGGGATGAGGAACAGCATGATAACCATTGTCTTTCTTATATTCAGGAGGTGGTTCACTTATTGAGCCCTCATTACTAGATGAATCTAAATAGTTAATGAGCTCATCATCACTAGTGGTTATGTCCTCACCATCATCCTGATCACTAGGTTGGTTTTCATCTATTTTACTAAAGTCCATTCCAAATCCTAAGCCTGTTCTAATGTAAGCCCTTCTCTGTTTTTCAACATACTCAACATGAGACAAGCCAGACTCTCCCCAAGCAGCAAACTTAGCTAACAGATCATCTCTTTCCTTAGTTAATTTCTCAATTTCAGCAATTTTACAATTTAGTTTCCATTCACTAAGTTTTAGCTGGTAATCCTGTTGTTCATACTTTTCAGCCCAAGCCATTTCATTGTTTTCATGTGTTATGATTTTAGCTTCTATAGACTCTAAAGTAATTTGATATCCTGCTAGCTCAGACCTAGCCCTAATACAATTATCTCTTTCAATCACATAACTGTTAAGTAATTTTTGATAAAACTCATAACAGTTTGAGCATACCTCAGAGATAGGAGACTGAGTTGGTGAAGTAGCCACCATAGCAAGAAGGACAGGATCATCTTCACTTTCTTTGCTCCAATCAAATCCTCCAAAGCCATCATCAGATTCCAAAGCAGCATGTTCAGATTCTTCATCAAAAGCAGTGCTCCAGTCCAATGCTTCCACCGTGTCTTCAACTGCATCTTCTACTGCTACCATACAGTAAGTCACTGGTTCATCATCAAACTCTTCACTCCAGTCAACCTCTGATAAATTTTCTTGAGCAACCAAAGCCTTTGTTTCAGTTATTGGAATTTCCTTGAGCTCAAGTTTAGGCTTCTCAGATGTTCTGTTTGCTTGATACTTATCAAACCTGCACTCCCTTGCAAAGTGACCAGTCTTTTGACAATTGAAGCATTCAATTTTAGATTTGTCAAAAGTTATTCCTTGTTTTGGTTTGAAATCAATATTTTTGCCTGTCTTCTTCATGTACTTTTTGATCCTTGCAGTGATCAAAGCAACTTGCCACCTGATATCAATTTCTTCAAGTTCATCTTCTTCAATCTGTGCTAGATCCTCTTCATAAATGACAGGTAAGCTTGCTTGTTGTGCAAAGAAGGAGCACACAACTTCATCTGAGTTCAAAGTAGTAGATGGTGGGGCCTGCTGAGTATATGATGGGGGATTGTAAACAGCAGTACTTTGAGAAGCAGTACTTTGAGGAGAAGCAGTACTTTTGTAAGTACTGCTCTTCTTTTCAGATGATAGAAAAGCAATACTGTGAGATTTGGAACTGGGTTGACCACTCATCTCATGTTCATACACCTTCAGTTGATGATAAAGATCATCAAAGTCCATAACATCCAATCCTTGTTGTCCTCTGATCATAGTAGCAATCACATGCCATGAAGATGGCAAACTCCTTAGAAACTTCAAATTAGCATCCTCAACTGATACTTGAGCCTTGTATAATTCCAACATGTTGAGGAGATTCTGAAACCTATCATATGCAGCATCAAGACTCTCTCTTTCTCCTACTGTGAATGTTTCAAACTGTTGTTTCAGCAAGTTTCTGTGCATCTTCTTAGAGGCTTCATTCCCTCCAAATCTGGTCTTGAGAGTAGCCCAGAGCTGCTTGGCATCTTTAGCATCATGAAACTTGAGAAGATGTCCATCTGGAATGGCAGACAAGAGAATATTTAGAGCCTTCTCTTGATTCCTTATAGTTGCTTGTGGTAAAACTGCCTTTGGTGCTATAGGTTGTCCAGAAACTTGAACAGGTTCTTGAACAACTTCATTCCCATTCACAATTACATTCCACAGAGCATGGTCTGTGATGGCAATATACTGCCTCATCTTCATGCACCAGAGATCATATTCTCCCTTCTTGATAATTGGAATTCTGAGTGAGGTGATTGAGGGTTGTGGAACAGCTTCAGTCGACATCTTGAATATTGTAGGGTTTCTTCCTAGTCAGAGTTTCCACACAAGCTCTGATACCACTTGTTGGATCGATATACTTTAATCAAACTAACTTAACTAGCTTGTTAAGGTTTAATAACCTCGGATAAATCCTAAGTTATTAACAAAGAAACACTGAGCAATCTTTATCAAGTACGCGGAATTTACTTAACAAAGCTAAGAAGAAAAACTTTATTAACGAACTCTAAATCTGCTTATTATGCAGATACTCTAATACAACTCTAAGATAATCGAACTTTTCTCTAAACTCTAAATCGTAAACTCTAAAACTTTTTTTCTGAAATCGTACATCTAATGCCAATCTAGGAGTCCTTTTATAGGCTCAAGGATATCCTAGTCGGTTTACAATTGATAACCTTGTACGACAAGTAATCTAAACATGGAATACAATACTTTCCATAAACGAATATAACAATTTGATTGTTCTAGCAGTACTTTGACTTAACCTTGCAGTACTTTGACTTTGTCTTTAGCAGTACTTTGACTCTTTGACTTCTTCCAGTACTTTGCAACTTACAGTACTTTCATATCTTCAGTACTTGGATATCTTCAGCACTTTCATATCCCAACAGGTACTAATTCCCATACATCAAGTCGATCAAACTCATGAATTTCTTCTTGCATGGCATTGAACCAGCTGTCCTTATTCATGGCGGTTTTAACATCTTTTGGTTCAATCTTAGAGAGTACGGAGTTGAAGAAGCACCATAAGGCATCGGTTGCAAGTTGTTTCCGTGTGGATACTGGACGAGAGGGATTTCCAATGATGTTGTCTAATGGATGATCGTGAGTCCATTTTCTGAGGTGTTCATGTGGCAGTTGTTGAGGGACTGAGGTAGCAGAGTCGATGTCTCCTGAAGAAGATGGTTCTGATGATGATTCAGGAGCAAATATGTTTTCAAATGGAGCATCTTCAGGAGTAGCAAAGGTATTAACTTCATCATTGATGCCAGAAACAGCTCCATGATGCACATTCGAAGATTGATGATTTGTTGATGAGACTGAGTTATCAGTAGCAGGCGCTTCTTGACTTAATTATATTGAGACTGAAGGGTTGACTTCATTCTCATGGATCGGAGCATCCTCTGTTGTTGGAATTGACATATCATTGGTACTTGGCTCATAATGTTCATCAAACATAGGATCAAACAATTTCTTTAAATCATCTTCAGATGGAGGTACATATGGAGTTGCTGGAGAGGAATTTGGTACAAGGGATGAACCAATGGGACTGTTTTGAAGTACGGGTCCAGAACTGGGTTGTCCAGGAGCCATTCGACCGGTCAGCTCATCAAACGTAACGTGAATTGTTTCCATGATATCTCGGGTTCTCTTGTTGTAGATTCGGTAACCTTTTCTGTTTGGTGCATATCCTACAAATACTCCAATATCCGCTTTAGCTTTCAATTTACCTAAATCTTGTCCGTCATTTGTTGGATAGCATAAAGCACTAAACACACGAAGATATGAAAGATCGGGTTTTCGATTGTGGACAAGTTCGTATGGAGTCTTTCCATGAGATGTGTGAATAAGAGATCTATTTTTATTGTAACAAGCAGTGGCAATAGCTTCACCGCATAAAAACATTGGAACCTTTGAGTAAATCAGCATTGTTCTTGCAGCTTCTACAAAAGTTCGATTTCGTCTTTCAACTACACCGTTCTGTTGAGGAGTTCGAGGAACACTTATTTGAGGACTGATTCCAATATTTTCATAAAATTCATTGAGTACTTTATTAACAAACTCAGTTCCATTGTCAGTTCGGACGATTCGAACAGTTTTGTTGAGTCGGATCTGAAGTTGTTTAATGAGTTTAATGATGACATCAGGAGTTTCATCCTTTGATCTCAAAAACTTAACCCAAGTGAATCGGGAGTAGTCATCAACTACTACTAACACATATCTCTTCCCATTGATGGTTTGCACTCTCATTGGACCGCACAGATCCATATGAAGGGTATGAAGAACTTCCATTACAGAGTTACTGGGTTTTGGTTTGTGGGCATATTTAATGCTTTTTCCTAATTGGTAAGCTGAACAGAGATGATCTTTTTCATATTTTAATCTGGGTAAGCCTCTGACAAGATCCTTTCTGGAGAGGTTGTTTATGGTGCCGAAGTTCAAGTGATTGAGACGACGATGCCATAACCAAGACTTTGTTTTAGAAGCCTTTAACAGCATGCAGATTGGAGAGGACTTCATCATGTCATCGATAGAGATGGTGTATAGGTTAGAACCTCGAGTACCTCTTAATAGTTCTACACCATCAAGTTCTCTAACGAAGCAAGTATGTTTTCTAAAAGCCACTTCTAGATCGGAATCACAGAATTGACCAACAGAGAACAAATTATGACCAAGACCTTCCATATAATATACCCTGGAAATTACACTTTTACCAACCACATAATCTCCATAACCCATAATAGCTCCAAAATGGTCGTTCCCGAATCTAACTGTCCCGATGAATTTACTCACGAAGTTCATGAGCCGCGACCGGTCTCCAGTCATATGTTTGGAACAGCCTGAGTCAAGGTACCACAGAACGATTTGAACGATCTGCAGTTGAACACAGACAAGAATGGATAACTGGATAATTGGGATCCCCATGCAAGAATGGGTTCCATTTGGTTAGTAACAGTGATTGGACTACCCACATCAGAGATAGAAACATTCATATCAGAAATTGAGGCAATGGAATCATTATGAATAGATGCAGTACTAGTGTCCGTATTTGCCCTATTTAAAGTATGTTCACTTCTTAAGGGAATAGTTCTACTAGTAGGCATCCATTTTCTAGTGGGCATTGCCTGATTAATCTTATGGCCAAAAGGTATCCATTGATAACCTATCTTACTAAATGTTCTTCCTGTGGACTTCCACTGTTTTCTAACTTTCTTTCGCCTTTGCCTTTTTGCCTTCTTAGCATGATATTTTGCATTAACAATGTTAACTGGAGATTTAACAGCATTAGACAAAGCATTCACACCACATTCATGATTAGAAACAGAATTCAAGCATACATCATTACAAGGTTTGTAAATAGTATCAGAATTCGAATTAATTACAGTACGCCTATGGCTAATACTAGAATCAACACGATTCGTTTTATTTGACTCAAGCTTAAAGTTCCTAGGTTGGTCTTCTACTCTCTTCCAATGCACATTCTTAGCTAGCGAGGTCCTATTATTCCTTGTATTGTCTTGAGACTTTGACCTGCTCGCTTTAATGTCACTGATTACTCCTGTAGAGGGAATGGGAACATTAGTTGGTTTTGCTACTTTTTGCATTTTCTGCTTAGATGTGCTGGGATGTGAACTAATTGAAGGCGCACTGAAGTTCACCTTTTTGACACTAGAGGTGCTGGGATCTGAACTACTTGAAGGTATCCTACAGTTCACATTCATAACATTGGGCATCGAATGGATTTCATACTTGGCACTAGGCATAGAACACGGAATCAAAGGATTAACTCTTTCACCTAAGGACTTAGGGCATATTGTGATTAAGCATTCTAGAAGTTCTTGAGATCGTCTGGCATATAAGCATGCATGCCCAATTGCATTATCAAGTGGTTTCTCTAACTTATCCTCTTCAACAATCTCACGGAGACATTCTAGACAATCCTTAAGGGATGAGAAATATGTTTGAATTGCAAGTTTATTGTTCCTAAGATGAGGAGGAACATATTTCACAGACAAAGCATATTTATTACAAACAGGTACCTTTGATCCATCATTCTCCCCATTGGTCATTGGCATTTTCCCTTTTACCTGGCTCTTCAGATTCTCAATTTCCTTTTGCAATGAAGCTATTTGTTCGTTATTTTTGTTACGAGTGACCTTTATTGATTCAAATAACTCATTGAAATGACGTTTAACCTTTTCATTTTCTTCTAGAAAACTCTCGTTTTCCTTTTGTAATGCATTTACTAAGTTTTGAAGATGAAACGTTTGAGAATTCTGAGAATCTAAAGGAGGAGGCATTTGGGAGCCAGTCACATTGTTCTTTTCACTCTTTAATTGAGAGATTTGGGCTTTCAACTTTCTGATTGTGTTACAATGAGCTTGAATCTGTTCGTCACGTTTGTTTATTTGAAAAACTGCATCAAACTCTGGAGCATCTGAGGATGTCTTGACATTTGAGGTTTTGACATTTTCTTTAAGATGTTGATATTTTAGTTGAAAATTAAAATGATCAACTTCTAGTTTAGAAAAGTGTTTTACCAAATTATCGTGATCATCCAGATCAATTTTCTCATTTAGTTTAGAATTAATTTTTTCAAGCTCAATGACACGATCATGGAAGACTTTCAGAGCAACAGATAATTCATGAAATTGAGAAGCATTAATGGAACAGTTTGTAGCAGTGAAAAACACATCTTGAGCAATGCATTCAGAAATCAGATTCTCATTCGGTGTATGCAAGTTCTTCCTCACAATCTCATTATATTTTAATTCTCACTCATAGTCACTAACCTCAACGATCATTGCATCAATATCCTTTTCCATTTCTTTAATGTCTAAATTCATTCCCTTTTTAAGACTTTCAAAATGATCTTTTAGTTGTTTAAAGAAAGGCATGACTTCAGTTAAATAACATTCTTTCGTTTGCTCAAAACCCCTTTCCCCTTCAGTTATACCAGTGGGTGTGATCATTTTCTTACAAGTTTTCTCAAAATCAACAAATAGTTGAAAAATAACATATTGACTGATTAAGGTCTTGCTTTTAGTGGCAATAGTCCTAGGAACTAAATGCATTGGTGTATTGGGAGGATACACAGTCGCTGAAGGCATTTTCCTAAAAGGGGGGTTTGTTGCAACAAGATTCTCTGCTTTTTGCTTATCTAAATCCTTTTTCCAGAACACTTGTTCAGGTGTTAACAACGTCTGAGGCTTAAACTTGTTCAAGAAAATCCAATTCTCCTTCTTGTAATCAAGGGGTGTGATATTTATTTTCTTCTCTTTACATTTAGGATCATCTAGTTTCTTGTTCATCTTTTCCCTAGTGACTTCATCTGATTTCTTATCTTCCTCAGTGCACTCAGCGCAACTAGGTTTCTGTCTAGGCTTAAGGATTTCATTACCATCATAAATTACCTTATGAGCACTTCTAGCTTTTTTAATGACCTCTGGATTTGGTTTCTTGATGAGTGTGTAAATACTCATCATGTTTGTATAAAATAAACTGCAAAATCATCTGAAAACACTCAGAAACACATCAAAATGATCAAAATATCACAAATCAGTGTTTTATGTGTTTTAAATGCAAAAATATCAAAATCAGATGAAAAACATATCAAATTTGCAAAAATTGCAGTTTTAGTCCCCCAAGTTTCAAAAGTTGTCAAAAACAGTCCCTGAGCACGTAATTTCAAAAGAAAAGTCACCAAAGGTCCTTTTGTAATCATAAATTATCATATTTAGTCCTTTGGTGAAAAATCTAAAAGTTTTGAGAAATTACAGTTTTGGTCCCTGAGCTTTTAAATTGGTCAAAATTAATCCTTGGAGTTTCAAAAATGTCAAAGTTAGCCCTTGGATTATTGAAGTTTGGCAAGACCAACCCTTTGACTACTCTTCATAAGTTACATGATTGGTCCCTTGGAATTCCAAATATTACATTAGTAGTCCTTGTGTTACTAATATCCTAAACCAAACCGGACCCTAATTATTTAAATCCAAGCCCAATCCTAAACAACCAGGCCCAATCCACTTATTATCCAACCCGTCCAAATCCCTTAACCCGTTACCCAAACCCAATATTTAAACATAAACAAACCGCCCCCCTATGATCATGTCTTCCCCGACAGGATTGTCTGCATTCCCCCCTCCTCCAGCCACCTCTTTGCCACCCTACTACACCCTTTGTCTCCCCCCACCTCACCTAACATCCCACCACATTTAATGCTTCCCCTTTACCTGTCTAAAGTATCAAACCCAGTTTTGGCGCCAAAAATACATATATGGCCAGGATCACTTCTGCACATCCAAGGGCTGAGAATGATGCTGGGATCCACTCAGAAAAGTGAGAGAAAGAGATGGGAGTATAAAAAGACCAGGAAGGAAGGCAGAAAAGGGAGTTAGTTTTTAGTTTTAGTAGTTAGTTTTTGAGTTTTTAAGCACTTTTTTTAGTTCACTGTAATTTTAAATTTCAACTTTTATGTTCTAAAGTAATTTCAGTTGTATTCCCTTTGTATTCTCCATTTTTAAAAGTTTAATAAAATTCGGATTGATTTTAAAAGCCTTGTTCAAGTATTCAATACTCTTTGTTTTCAGCTCATTATTGTCATTTATATCATATTAGCCTAGTTTCAGTATAAAACAGTTTATTCAAGTTCATTATAGCTTTTGTAAGCCTATGTTTGTTTTAAATAAATTCATACTCAAATTCACTCAATTGGTCAACGAAAGTCAAAAAGCTCATATTTGGAAGAATCAGTCTAGCTAGTTGAGTTGGAAATTGGAAATGGATTGAGACTACAGTTTCCTTGGGTTTATATCAGTTTGGATGGTGGCATTTGGTTAATGTGTAAGCTGCATATGAGCTGGGGCAAACAGTGAGTTTATATTCCTAAATTTAGCTTAATTTTGAAATTTACTGTTTCATAATTGTAGAATTGTGCCACTTAGTTTCTTTGATGTTGGTTAGTTCAGTTTCATCAGTGCCTAGCTTATTTCAATAACTCAGGTCATTATTAGCTTGTTTCTTATTTTTGCATATTATTTTGTTCAAATCTTTGTAAAATTGGTACTTGTGGAGATTGTGATATTTTGCTGCTAAATTTGCCTCAAATCAACCTAATATGGATATTATAGTCTGAATATTAGGATGTCTAAGTTTGGATAAGTAGCTTGGAGAAGTAAACTTGATTTCAGTTTGATAAGTAGTGTTTGGATCAGTAGGTCTCACTGAGTTTGAGTTCATTTCTGTGAGTGGAATTAGTTGCTTGAGTTTAAATTTGTTACATATTAGTTACTTCTGCCACTAGTCTGTACTTTAGACCAAGGAAAGTCAAGATTACATTCACATTGTTCTCATGCTCATTTCAGTTTAAGTCAAAAGCTAAAAGGTTGCAGTTAGGTGTAGAAGTATTTAGGATAGCTTATTTAGGTCTCATTTCATCCACATTCATCATTTGTAGTCTGGTTGATAAGTTCCAATCTCACTAAAGTCAAAGTTCCATTTCTGTTTACAAAAAGTCAACATTTGAAAGAACAGTTTTACGCAAAACTTTGGGCAAGTTCCATGTATTCATTTCTGAGTCAATACCGTTGAAACTTGGGCATTTGCACCTTCAACTGGTCAAGGGTTTAAAAGCTATTTTTGCAAATTTTTCTATAAGCATTTTAAGCTTCAAATAAGCTGCTCAAAACAGCTTAATGTGCCCTGAGCACTGAACATCAGTTCTGACGGGAAATTGCAGAGCTTTTCACAAGCTCATGAGAGCTTGTGAGTGGCTCATTTTTGGTTTACTTGTTCCTTTACAGGTCTACTCTAGGATCCCACATCTGGTTTTAGGTTTTTAGCTTATTCAGCAGCTTATTTTTGAGCTGCAAGTAGGGGGTAGAAACTGTTTTAGGATTTAAGTGTGATTCTCACCAAAGGCTTGTTTCCTGAGTTCCAGAGGTTTAGAGTAGCTAAATTAAGTTGCATTAAGGTAGTTTTAGCTTTAAATAGGTCCTGTGATCATTTGGTTCAATTAGGCAGCTTTTAGCTTATTCCTAGTAGCTTATTGTAGATCATTTGCACTGCAGTTTCAATTTTCCATACACTAGCCCCAGTTTTGATATTTTTCCTAGATTCAGAATAATATTTTAAACTTTCCTTGATTTTTTCATATTTTTCCAGTATGGTTTGATGTTTTTCCTCATTTAATTCAGTTTTTAGGCATTTTTAATTACCATTTAATACAAATAAATCAGAAAAGCTTCAAAAAAATAATTTTTCATTTTTCCTAGATTAAGAAAAATATAAAAAGCAAAAAAATAATTTTTCCAGATTTTTCCTAGTTTAATTTGTAATTTTTAGAATTTAATTAGTTTTAAATAGTTTTTAATTCACAAGAAATCCAAAAATAATTAGAAAAATACAAAAATAGTTTTGAAAATTCTCTTTTGATATTTTAGATTTTTCTAAGTCATAATTTTATTTTTTCTAGCTTTATTTCATATTTTCTTGTATTTTAGGCTAATATTAAATAGTTAAGAATAGTTTTTAATTAATAATAATTAGATAATTAGTTATAAAAATAATTTTCTTTTTCTAATAGTTTTCTTTATTCATTAGGATTGTAAAAATATCATTTTCATATTTTTAGGGGTAATATTGATTTAGTTTCACATTTTTATTTGTACGTTACGTAGTTTTTAAATTCAGTTTTATAAAAACATAAAAACAAAAACATCATTTTAAAAATAGTGATAGCGTTTATTTAATATTTTTAATCTTTTTAATTTCCTTTAAGTTTCATTTTAGCCCTTGTAGTTTATGTCCTTTTTCCGTAGTTATCATAATCCAAATTCTCCTTTCCCGTTCAAATCTCGCGATCACTATACGTTTGATAAACCATTGCATAGCTCGTTGGGACATAACGACCCGGGGAGACTCTATACTCCTCAGATCCTCATTGATTTCGTGTCTGAACTGTTTTAAGTCTGTTACGGCTGGTCATTCACAAGTGACCAGTTTGTGTGATTAGACTTGACTGTTTAGCGCGCATCAAATTTTTGGCGCCGCTGCCGGGGAGCTGTGCTGATTATCTTCCGTCTAGTAGATTAGTGATTTGAATATTCACTCTTTGTTCATACCATCCATCCTTATATATTTATATTTTCTTATAAAAAATCCAAAAACCCAAAAATATTTTCCTTTTCAAAATTTATTTTCCCTTTTATGTTTTCTATTTATAAAACCCCAAAAATATTCTTCTCATTCCTCTTATTCGTTGATTCTATTTCTCTTACCCTCTTTTGCCGTTTAATTCTATTCTTCGTATCCTCTCAACCATTTGATTCTCCTCTTATCCCTCTATATGTTTAATTCTAATGGCGGACATGCGTACGATGTTCGAAATGCTCCAAGTACCCACCGAGGGTTACGAAGATGCTGTTGTTGTACCGGAGATTCTTTCAGAAAATTTCGAGATACAAACCGGTTTAATTCAACTAATTATGTCAAATCCATTCTATGGTTTTGAGAGGGACGATCCCTATGCTCACATCCGATGGTTTGATAGATTAATTTCAACCATAAAATATAGGGATGTTCCTCATGACACAATTAAGTTGATGCTATTCTCATTTTCTCTCAAGGGGGCAGCTCAGAATTGGCTCGAAAAAGAACCCCCTCGATCGATCACTGCTTGGGAAGATCTCGTTTCAAAATTTGTAAATCGTTTCTTTCCTTATTCTAAGACGGAAAATCTTAAGAACGAGATTACAAACTTCCAGCAGCGCTTTGATGAAAGTTTTGGTGAGGCATGGGAAAGATTCAAAGATCTCCTATGGAAATGCCCACATCATGGTTTCTCGGAATTACTCCAGATCGATATATTCTACAATGCTTTAATGAAAACCGATCAAGATTCACTTAATGCAGCCGCCGGTGGCAATATCTTGTATCGTACCCCAAGGGATATATTGACGACCATCGAGAACAAATCGAAAGTTCCGACTACGAGAAACAAACCGATTGAGATGGCTGAGCTTACCAATGATATTCGATGCATGAAGCAAAAATCAGAGCCCGTTGTTACCGTTACCGAAAGATGTGATATTTGTGGTGGTCCCCATCCTTTTTACGATTGTCAAGCCACCGATGACGAGGTTTATAATGCTACATCAACCCAATATCACAAGACTTTCGTTTTCGATGATGATGAGGATTCCATTCAAATGAAAGAATATTATGCGAGTTTGTCAGCTACAACCAATCCTGTTTCTGAGCCTTTCATTTCCGACTCTTCCCCTTCACTCACACCGGTTGAGAGAAGTGACGTCGTTTTAGAAGAGTTCGATGATCATATTTCAACAAACATTGTTGAACCCGTTGACTCTCTCATAATGGGGGACGAGCCTCTTAGCACTATTCCAGAAATGGAATCGTCTAGTGTTGAGAGCCTTGTCCCAATCCCAAGTGAGTCCGAGGTTATCTCCGGTAATATGTGTGATAAGCCTCTTGATGATGATTCTTACCCTCCTCTTGACATTCCAAATGATCATGTTGATATGTTCTCCGATTCTGACAACGATTGTACTTCGTTTGACGATTCTTTATCTTATGGAGACATTGATTATGTCGAGGACTTACCTTCTGAGCTAGTTAGCTTAGAGGATGCGAGAGATTCTGATGATCTGGAAATTGAGGACGAGATGCTTCGTGAAAAATTATTCAATATAAATCTCCTCGTTTCTAAGATCGAATCATTCTGTGCTAAGTCAGCTTCATCTCCTATCCCCGTTGTGGATAGTGACTTGGAAAAGCCCGAACCAATTCCTGAACTTAAGGCTTTTTCCAATGATTCTTTTCCGGAATTTGAAGTATTCCGCTTTGATGACGATTATACTAAAAAGGAGAGTAGTGGCAATCCCACTTTTCATCTTTCTCTTCCTGAGTATGATTCGTTTCTCTTTGATCTAGATCCTGAGGAGTTCTCCGGTGAACTCTCTCATATCATATCTCCTCCGGAGTATGATCATTTCTATTTTGATCTTGATCTTGACCGGGGGGGAGACATGCTCTATCATAAGAGTTTTCTCATTGAGGACACTACCCCGTCTCTTCCTCCCGAGGTTTTTGTTAAAAATCACCCTATGAACTTAAATGATCAAATTCAAATTAAAGATGATGAAGAATGGATCCTTATTGTTATCAAAATCTTCATTCCATTCCTCACATATACTGTGATTTCTTCTCTTCTTCACTCCTTCGGGAGTGAGGACACTATCTTTGACCCCGGCATTTTCATTTATCATCTGTGAGCCGGGTCTTTCTCTCTATATCTCATCGGTGTGGAACTTTCTCGTGCTTCAAATGTTTGTCCAAACATCTTGAATGAAAGTCCGATGGAGATTGTATCTTCCACTTGCTTCCCCATGAACCAATGAATTCGGGGGCGAGTCAAGCTAGCGACTCGGAAATCAAAAACAGTAGCACACACCATATGGGTTTTCACCCATATTTCTGTCTTCTTACCCCTTTCTACCACCTAAGTGTGGGGGTGATGCCCCACATGTTATATATATATATATTATCTAAAAAAAAAAAAAAAAAAAAAAAAAAAAAAAACTCCTTTCAAATAATGGCCGTAATATTTCCCTTTTACGTTCTTTGTTTCGGCATAACCGCCGGTACTTTGAATATTGAGGGCAATATTCATTTCTAAGTGTGGGGGGGAATTCTCGCGAATTTCATATATTATTTACCCAATTCCCCCGTTTTTGGCCAAAATTTTTTTTGGAGTAAGTGTTTTACACTTACTCATTTGGTTATCAGTCCGCCATGTCTGCAAGACAAAAGGATTGGCTAATCCAGGAGCAAACGGCTCTTGGTAAAGATTTATCAAATCCGTTTATATGGCTTGCAATTTGCCCAAAATTGTATGGTATTCAACTCACCATATCCTAAAAAGTGAAGAGTTGGCTAGCCCGCAAGATTATG
Source organism: Chrysanthemum seticuspe (assembly GCA_019973895.1). Lineage (NCBI taxonomy): Eukaryota > Viridiplantae > Streptophyta > Magnoliopsida > Asterales > Asteraceae > Chrysanthemum > Chrysanthemum seticuspe. The sequence continues at coordinate 145,024,782 of BPTQ01000005.1, read as the reverse complement.
GCTTGTGGTAAAGGCAGTGGAAAACCATAATTGGTAATCGACTCACCAAAGATAATATTGATAATTTATCTAAGAGTTGGCTAGTCCAGAAGGGTACGGCTTCTGGTAAAGACAAAATCAAATCCGTTAGAAGCTGGTGGTTTGCTCAAAATCACATGGTTATCAGTGTACCATGGTTCTTACTTGAACTAAAACATTTGGCTACTCCAGAAGTAATGGCTTTTGGTAAAGAGTTTAAAATCCATTATGTTTTCTCAAATCATTGCTAGGGACTAGCAATATCTCAGTGTGGGGGATTGATGAGTGTGTAAATACTCATCATTTTTGTATAAAATAAACTGCAAAATCATCTGAAAACACTCAGAAACACATCAAAATGATCAAAATATCACAAATCAGTGTTTTATGTGTTTTAAATGCAAAAATATCAAAATCAGATGAAAAACATATCAAATTTGCAAAAATTGCAGTTTTAGTCCCCCAAGTTTCAAAAGTTGTCAAAAACAGTCCCTGAGCACGTAATTTCAAAAGAAAAGTCACCAAAGGTCCTTTTGTAATCATAAATTATCATATTTAGTCCTTTGGTGAAAAATCTAAAAGTTTTGAGAAATTACAGTTTTGGTCCCTGAGCTTTTAAATTGGTCAAAATTAATCCTTGGAGTTTCAAAAATGTCAAAGTTAGCCCTTGGATTATTGAAGTTTGGCAAGACCAACCCTTTGACTACTCTTCATAAGTTACATGATTGGTCCCTTGGAATTCCAAATATTACATTAGTAGTCCTTGTGTTACTAATATCCTAAACCAAACCGGACCCTAATTATTTAAATCCAAGCCCAATCCTAAACAACCAGGCCCAATCCACTTATTATCCAACCCGTCCAAATCCCTTAACCCGTTACCCAAACCCAATATTTAAACATAAACAAACCGCCCCCCTATGATCCTGTCTTCCCCGACAGGATTGTCTGCATTCCCCCCTCCTCCAGCCACCTCTTTGCCACCCTACTACACCCTTTGTCTCCCCCCACCTCACCTAACATCCCACCACATTTAATGCTTCCCCTTTACCTGTCTAAAGTATCAAACCCAGTTTTGGCGCCAAAAATACATATATGGCCAGGATCACTTCTGCACATCCAAGGGCTGAGAATGATGCTGGGATCCACTCAGAAAAGTGAGAGAAAGAGATGGGAGTATAAAAAGACCAGGAAGGAAGGCAGAAAAGGGAGTTAGTTTTTAGTTTTAGTAGTTAGTTTTTGAGTTTTTAAGCACTTTTTTTAGTTCACTGTAATTTTAAATTTCAACTTTTATGTTCTAAAGTAATTTCAGTTGTATTCCCTTTGTATTCTCCATTTTTAAAAGTTTAATAAAATTCGGATTGATTTTAAAAGCCTTGTTCAAGTATTCAATACTCTTTGTTTTCAGCTCATTATTGTCATTTATATCATATTAGCCTAGTTTCAGTATAAAACAGTTTATTCAAGTTCATTATAGCTTTTGTAAGCCTATGTTTGTTTTAAATAAATTCATACTCAAATTCACTCAATTGGTCAACGAAAGTCAAAAAGCTCATATTTGGAAGAATCAGTCTAGCTAGTTGAGTTGGAAATTGGAAATGGATTGAGACTACAGTTTCCTTGGGTTTATATCAGTTTGGATGGTGGCATTTGGTTAATGTGTAAGCTGCATATGAGCTGGGGCAAACAGTGAGTTTATATTCCTAAATTTAGCTTAATTTTGAAATTTACTGTTTCATAATTGTAGAATTGTGCCACTTAGTTTCTTTGATGTTGGTTAGTTCAGTTTCATCAGTGCCTAGCTTATTTCAATAACTCAGGTCATTATTAGCTTGTTTCTTATTTTTGCATATTATTTTGTTCAAATCTGTGTAAAATTGGTACTTGTGGAGGTTGTGATATTTTGCTGCTAAATTTGCCTCAAATCAACCTAATATGGATATTATAGTCTGAATATTAGGATGTCTAAGTTTGGATAAGTAGCTTGGAGAAGTAAACTTGATTTCAGTTTGATAAGTAGTGTTTGGATCAGTAGGTCTCACTGAGTTTGAGTTCATTTCTGTGAGTGGAATTAGTTGCTTGAGTTTAAATTTGTTACATATCAGTTACTTCTGCCACTAGTCTGTACTTTAGACCAAGGAAAGTCAAGATTACATTCACATTGTTCTCATGCTCATTTCAGTTTAAGTCAAAAGCTAAAAGGTTGCAGTTAGGTGTAGAAGTATTTAGGATAGCTTATTTAGGTCTCATTTCATCCACATTCATCATTTGTAGTCTGGTTGATAAGTTCCAATCTCACTAAAGTCAAAGTTCCATTTCTGTTTTCAAAAAGTCAACATTTGAAAGAACAGTTTTACGCAAAACTTTGGGCAAGTTCCATGTATTCATTTCTGAGTCAATACCGTTGAAACTTGGGCATTTGCACCTTCAACTGGTCAAGGGTTTAAAAGCTATTTTTGCAAATTTTTCTATAAGCATTTTAAGCTTCAAATAAGCTGCTCAAAACAGCTTAATGTGCCCTGAGCACTGAACATCAGTTCTGACGGGAAATTGCAGAGCTTTTCACAAGCTCATGAGAGCTTGTGAGTGGCTCATTTTTGGTTTACTTGTTCCTTTCCAGGTCTACTCTAGGATCCCACATCTGGTTTTAGGTTTTTAGCTTATTCAGCAGCTTATTTTTGAGCTGCAAGTAGGGGGTAGAAACTGTTTTAGGATTTAAGTGTGATTCTCACCAAAGGCTTGTTTCCTGAGTTCCAGAGGTTTAGAGTAGCTAAATTAAGTTGCATTAAGGTAGTTTTAGCTTTAAATAGGTCCTGTGATCATTTGGTTCAATTAGGCAGCTTTTAGCTTATTCCTAGTAGCTTATTGTAGAACATTTGCACTGCAGTTTCAATTTTCCATACACTAGCCCCAGTTTTGATATTTTTCCTAGATTCAGAATAATATTTTAAACTTTCCTTGATTTTTTCATATTTTTCCAGTATGGTTTGATGTTTTTCCTCATTTAATTCAGTTTTTAGGCATTTTTAATTACCATTTAATACAAATAAATCAGAAAAGCTTCAAAAAAATAATTTTTCATTTTTCCTAGATTAAGAAAAATATAAAAAGCAAAAAAATAATTTTTCCAGATTTTTCCTAGTTTAATTTGTAATTTTTAGAGTTTAATTAGTTTTAAATAGTTTTTAATTCACAAGAAATCCAAAAATAATTAGAAAAATACAAAAATAGTTTTGAAAATTCTCTTTTGATATTTTAGATTTTTCTAAGTCATAATTTTATTTTTTCTAGCTTTATTTCATATTTTCTTGTATTTTAGGCTAACATTAAATAGTTAAGAATAGTTTTTAATTAATAATAATTAGATAATTAGTTATAAAAATAATTTTCTTTTTCTAATAATTTTCTTTATTCATTAGGATTGTAAAAATATCATTTTCATATTTTTAGGGGTAATATTGATTTAGTTTCACATTTTTATTTGTACGTTACGTAGTTTTTAAATTCAGTTTTATAAAAACATAAAAACAAAAACATCATTTTAAAAATAGTGATAGCGTTTATTTAATATTTTTAATCTTTTTAATTTCCTTTAAGTTGCATTTTAGCCCTTGTAGTTTATGTCCTTTTTCCGTAGTTATCATAATCCAAATTCTCCTTTCCCGTTCAAATCTCGCGATCACTATACGTTTGATAAACCATTGCATAGCTCGTTGGGACATAACGACCCGGGGAGACTCTATACTCCTCAGATCCTCATTGATTTCGTGTCTGAACTGTTTTAAGTCTGTTACGGCTGGTCATTCACAAGTGACCAGTTTGTGTGATTAGACTTGACTGTTTAGCGCGCATCAAATTTTTGGCGCCGCTGCCGGGGAGCTGTGCTGATTATCTTCCGTCTAGCAGATTAGTGATTTGAATATTCACTCTTTGTTCATACCATCCATCCTTATATATTTATATTTTCTTATAAAAAATCCAAAAACCCAAAAATATTTTCCTTTTCAAAATTTATTTTCCCTTTTATGTTTTCTATTTATAAAACCCCAAAAATATTCTTCTCATTCCTCTTATTCGTTGATTCTATTTCTCTTACCCTCTTTTGCCGTTTAATTCTATTCTTCGTATCCTCTCAACCATTTGATTCTCCTCTTATCCCTCTATATGTTTAATTCTAATGGCGGACATGCGTACGATGTTCGAAATGCTCCAAGTACCCACCGAGGGTTACGAAGATGTTGTTGTTGTACCGGAGATTCTTTCAGAAAATTTCGAGATACAAACCGGTTTAATTCAACTAATTATGTCAAATCCATTCTATGGTTTTGAGAGGGACGATCCCTATGCTCACATCCGATGGTTTGATAGATTAATTTCAACCATAAAATATAGGGATGTTCCTCATGACACAATTAAGTTGATGCTATTCTCATTTTCTCTCAAGGGGGCAGCTCAGAATTGGCTCGAAAAAGAACCCCCTCGATCGATCACTGCTTGGGAAGATCTCGTTTCAAAATTTGTAAATCGTTTCTTTCCTTATTCTAAGACGGAAAATCTTAAGAACGAGATTACAAACTTCCAGCAGCGCTTTGATGAAAGTTTTGGTGAGGCATGGGAAAGATTCAAAGATCTCCTATGGAAATGCCCACATCATGGTTTCTCGGAATTACTCCAGATCGATATATTCTACAATGCTTTAATGCAAACCGATTAAGATTCACTTAATGCAGCCGCCGGTGGCAATATCTTGTATCGTACCCCAAGGGATATATTGACGACCATCGAGAACAAATCGAAAGTTCCGACTACGAGAAACAAACCGATTGAGATGGCTGAGCTTACCAATGATATTCGATGCATGAAGCAAAAATCAGAGCCCGTTGTTACCGTTACCGAAAGATGTGATATTTGTGGTGGTCCCCATCCTTTTTACGATTGTCAAGCCACCGATGACGAGGTTTATAATGCTACATCAACCCAATATCACAAGACTTTCGTTTTCGATGATGATGAGGATTCCATTCAAATGAAAGAATATTATGCGAGTTTGTCAGCTACAACCAATCCTGTTTTTGAGCCTTTCATTTCCGACTCTTCCCCTTCACTCACACCGGTTGAGAGAAGTGACGTCGTTTTAGAAGAGTTCGATGATCATATTTCAACAAACATTGTTGAACCCGTTGACTCTCTCATAATGGGGGACGAGCCTCTTAGCACTATTCCAGAAATGGAATCGTCTAGTGTTGAGAGCCTTGTCCCAATCCCAAGTGAGTCCGAGGTTATCTCCGGTAATATGTGTGATAAGCCTCTTGATGATGATTCTTACCCTCCTCTTGACATTCCAAATGATCATGTTGATATGTTCTCCGATTCTGACAACGATTGTACTTCGTTTGACGATTCTTTATCTTATGGAGACATTGATTATGTCGAGGACTTACCTTCTGAGCTAGTTAGCTTAGAGGATGCGAGAGATTCTGATGATCTGGAAATTGAGGACGAGATGCTTCGTGAAAAATTATTCAATATAAATCTCCTCGTTTCTAAGATCGAATCATTCTGTGCTAAGTCAGCTTCATCTCCTATCCCCGTTGTGGATAGTGACTTGGAAAAGCCCGAACCAATTCCTGAACTTAAGGCTTTTTCCAATGATTCTTTTCCGGAATTTGAAGTATTCCGCTTTGATGACGATTATACTAAAAAGGAGAGTAGTGGCAATCCCACTTTTCATCTTTCTCTTCCTGAGTATGATTCGTTTCTCTTTGATCTAGATCCTGAGGAGTTCTCCGGTGAACTCTCTCATATCATATCTCCTCCGGAGTATGATCATTTCTATTTTGATCTTGATCTTGACCGGGGGGGAGACATGCTCTATCATAAGAGTTTTCTCATTGAGGACACTACCCCGTCTCTTCCTCCCGAGGTTTTTGTTAAAAATCACCCTATGAACTTAAATGATCAAATTCAAATTAAAGATGATGAAGAATGGATCCTTATTGTTATCAAAATCTTCATTCCATTCCTCACATATACTGTGATTTCTTCTCTTCTTCACTCCTTCGGGAGTGAGGACACTATCTTTGACCCCGGCATTTTCATTTATCATCTGTGAGCCGGGTCTTTCTCTCTATATCTCATCGGTGTGGAACTTTCTCGTGCTTCAAATGTTTGTCCAAACATCTTGAATGAAAGTCCGATGGAGATTGTATCTTCCACTTGCTTCCCCATGAACCAATGAATTCGGGGGCGAGTCAAGCTAGCGACTCGGAAATCAAAAACAGTAGCACACACCATATGGGTTTTCACCCATATTTCTGTCTTCTTACCCCTTTCTACCACCTAAGTGTGGGGGTGATGCCCCACATGTTATATATATATATTATCTAAAAAAAAAAAAAAAAAAAAAAAAAAAAAAAAAAAAAAAACTCCTTTCAAATAATGGCCGTAGTATTTCCATTTTACGTTCTTTGTTTCGGCATAACCGCCGGTACTTTGAATATTGAGGGCAATATTCATTTCTAAGTGTGGGGGGGAATTCTCGCGAATTTCATATATTATTTACCCAATTCCCCCGTTTTTGGCCAAAATTTTTTTTGGAGTAAGTGTTTTACACTTACTCATTTGGTTATCAGTCCGCCATGTCTGTAAGACAAAAGGATTGGATAATCCAGGAGCAAACGGCTCTTGGTAAAGATTTATCAAATCCGTTTATATGGCTTGCAATTTGCCCAAAATTGTATGGTATTCAACTCACCATATCCTAAAAAGTGAAGAGTTGGCTAGCCCGCAAGATTATGGCTTGTGGTAAAGGCAGTGGAAAACCATAATTGGTAATCGACTCACCAAAGATAATATTGATAATTTATCTAAGAGTTGGCTAGTCCAGAAGGGTACGGCTTCTGGTAAAGACAAAATCAAATCCGTTAGAAGCTGGTGGTTTGCTCAAAATCACATGGTTATCAGTGTACCATGGTTCTTACTTGAACTAAAACATTTGGCTACTCCAGAAGTAATGGCTTTTGGTAAAGAGTTTAAAATCCATTATGTTTTCTCAAATCATTGCTAGGGACTAGCAATATCTCAGTGTGGGGGATTGATGAGTGTGTAAATACTCATCATTTTTGTATAAAATAAACTGCAAAATCATCTGAAAACACTCAGAAACACATCAAAATGATCAAAATATCACAAATCAGTGTTTTATGTGTTTTAAATGCAAAAATATCAAAATCAGATGAAAAACATATCAAATTTGCAAAAATTGCAGTTTTAGTCCCCCAAGTTTCAAAAGATGTCAAAAACAGTCCCTGAGCACGTAATTTCAAAAGAAAAGTCACCAAAGGTCCTTTTGTAATCATAAATTATCATATTTAGTCCTTTGGTGAAAAATCTAAAAGTTTTGAGAAATTACAGTTTTGGTCCCTGAGCTTTTAAATTGGTCAAAATTAATCCTTGGAGTTTCAAAAATGTCAAAGTTAGCCCTTGGATTATTGAAGTTTGGCAAGACCAACCCTTTGACTACTCTTCATAAGTTACATGATTGGTCCCTTGGAATTCCAAATATTACATTAGTAGTCCTTGTGTTACTAATATCCTAAACCAAACCGGACCCTAATTATTTAAATCCAAGCCCAATCCTAAACAACCAGGCCCAATCCACTTATTATCCAACCCGTCCAAATCCCTTAACCCGTTACCCAAACCCAATATTTAAACATAAACAAACCGCCCCCCTATGATCCTGTCTTCCCCGACAGGATTGTCTGCATTCCCCCCTCCTCCAGCCACCTCTTTGCCACCCTACTACACCCTTTGTCTCCCCCCACCTCACCTAACATCCCACCACATTTAATGCTTCCCCTTTACCTGTCTAAAGTATCAAACCCAGTTTTGGCGCCAAAAATACATATATGGCCAGGATCACTTCTGCACATCCAAGGGCTGAGAATGATGCTGGGATCCACTCAGAAAAGTGAGAGAAAGAGATGGGAGTATAAAAAGACCAGGAAGGAAGGCAGAAAAGGGAGTTAGTTTTTAGTTTTAGTAGTTAGTTTTTGAGTTTTTAAGCACTTTTTTTAGTTCACTGTAATTTTAAATTTCAACTTTTATGTTCTAAAGTAATTTCAGTTGTATTCCCTTTGTATTCTCCATTTTTAAAAGTTTAATAAAATTCGGATTGATTTTAAAAGCCTTGTTCAAGTATTCAATACTCTTTGTTTTCAGCTCATTATTGTCATTTATATCATATTAGCCTAGTTTCAGTATAAAACAGTTTATTCAAGTTCATTATAGCTTTTGTAAGCCTATGTTTGTTTTAAATAAATTCATACTCAAATTCACTCAATTGGTCAACGAAAGTCAAAAAGCTCATATTTGGAAGAATCAGTCTAGCTAGTTGAGTTGGAAATTGGAAATGGATTGAGACTACAGTTTCCTTGGGTTTATATCAGTTTGGATGGTGGCATTTGGTTAATGTGTAAGCTGCATATGAGCTGGGGCAAACAGTGAGTTTATATTCCTAAATTTAGCTTAATTTTGAAATTTACTGTTTCATAATTGTAGAATTGTGCCACTTAGTTTCTTTGATGTTGGTTAGTTCAGTTTCATCAGTGCCTAGCTTATTTCAATAACTCAGGTCATTATTAGCTTGTTTCTTATTTTTGCATATTATTTTGTTCAAATCTGTGTAAAATTGGTACTTGCGGAGGTTGTGATATTTTGCTGCTAAATTTGCCTCAAACCAACCTAATATGGATATTATAGTCTGAATATTAGGATGTCTAAGTTTGGATAAGTAGCTTGGAGAAGTAAACTTGATTTCAGTTTGATAAGTAGTGTTTGGATCAGTAGGTCTCACTGAGTTTGAGTTCATTTCTGTGAGTGGAATTAGTTGCTTGAGTTTAAATTTGTTACATATCAGTTACTTCTGCCACTAGTCTGTACTTTAGACCAAGGAAAGTCAAGATTACATTCACATTGTTCTCATGCTCATTTCAGTTTAAGTCAAAAGCTAAAAGGTTGCAGTTAGGTGTAGAAGTATTTAGGATAGCTTATTTAGGTCTCATTTCATCCACATTCATCATTTGTAGTCTGGTTGATAAGTTCCAATCTCACTAAAGTCAAAGTTCCATTTCTGTTTTCAAAAAGTCAACATTTGAAAGAACAGTTTTACGCAAAACTTTGGGCAAGTTCCATGTATTCATTTCTGAGTCAATACCGTTGAAACTTGGGCATTTGCACCTTCAACTGGTCAAGGGTTTAAAAGCTATTTTTGCAAATTTTTCTATAAGCATTTTAAGCTTCAAATAAGCTGCTCAAAACAGCTTAATGTGCCCTGAGCACTGAACATCAGTTCTGACGGGAAATTGCAGAGCTTTTCACAAGCTCATAAGAGCTTGTGAGTGGCTCATTTTTGGTTTACTTGTTCCTTTCCAGGTCTACTCTAGGATCCCACATCTGGTTTTAGGTTTTTAGCTTATTCAGCAGCTTATTTTTGAGCTGCAAGTAGGGGGGTAGAAACTGTTTTAGGATTTAAGTGTGATTCTCACCAAAGGCTTGTTTCCTGAGTTCCAGAGGTTTAGAGTAGCTAAATTAAGTTGCATTAAGGTAGTTTTAGCTTTAAATAGGTCCTGTGATCATTTGGTTCAATTAGGCAGCTTTTAGCTTATTCCTAGTAGCTTATTGTAGAACATTTGCACTGCACTTTCAATTTTCCATACACTAGCCCCAGTTTTGATATTTTTCCTAGATTCAGAATAATATTTTAAACTTTCCTTGATTTTTTCATATTTTTCCAGTATGGTTTGATGTTTTTCCTCATTTAATTCAGTTTTTAGGCATTTTTAATTACCATTTAATACAAATAAATCAGAAAAGCTTCAAAAAAATAATTTTTCATTTTTCCTAGATTAAGAAAAATATAAAAAGCAAAAAAATAATTTTTCCAGATTTTTCCTACTTTAATTTGTAATTTTTAGAATTTAATTAGTTTTAAATAGTTTTTAATTCACAAGAAATCCAAAAATAATTAGAAAAATACAAAAACAGTTTTGAAAATTCTCTTTTGATATTTTAGATTTTTCTAAGTCATAATTTTATTTTTTCTAGCTTTATTTCATATTTTCTTGTATTTTAGGCTAATATTAAATAGTTAAGAATAGTTTTTAATTAATAATAATTAGATAATTAGTTATAAAAATAATTTTCTTTTTCTAATAATTTTCTTTATTCATTAGGATTGTAAAAATATCATTTTCATATTTTTAGGGGTAATATTGATTTAGTTTCACATTTTTATTTGTACGTTACGTAGTTTTTAAATTCAGTTTTATAAAAACATAAAAACAAAAACATCATTTTAAAAATAGTGATAGCGTTTATTTAATATTTTTAATCTTTTTAATTTCCTTTAAGTTGCATTTTAGCCCTTGTAGTTTATGTCCTTTTTCCGTAGTTATCATAATCCAAATTCTCCTTTCCCGTTCAAATCTCGCGATCACTATACGTTTGATAAACCATTGCATAGCTCGTTGGGACACAACGACCCGGGGAGACTCTATACTCCTCAGATCCTCATTGATTTCGTGTCTGAACTGTTTTAAGTCTTTTACGGCTGGTCATTCACAAGTGACCAGTTTGTGTGATTAGACTTGACTGTTTAGCGCGCATCATTTCTCAACAAGGGGAATGCTATGCTTATCGCTTAAGACTCTATGCTTAGTGATCATGTGAGCAGTCTGAATGGTGTTCCCTTGTACGTACAACTTATTTTCAAGCTTGTTTTTCAAAGTTTTCAGATTAGAAAAATCATTCAAAACTTTTGATTCCTTAGCATTGAATTCTTGCTTAAGCTTTTTCACATTTTCTTGAAGTTCTTGTTTTTGCTTAGCAGTTTTAGAAAGCTTTTCTTGTAAGGAATTTAACTCTTGTTTTAATACTTCTTCTCTAAAATTACTTTTTCTAATGATTGTACGCATTTGGTCATCCATTTCCTGCTCACGAGTGGTTAACTCAAACTTAGCTAGTTGTTCATAAATGGCAACTCGTTCTTTATAGGCATTAAGTTCAGGGATAACAGAATCATCAGGGGCACATGCAGTGTATTCATCAAAAACATAGTCATCATTGACTGCAGAAGATGCATCACTTGGTACAATCTCACTTTCACTTTGTTTCACATATTGATCATATGGGACAACATTGATATTACCCATATTTTCAATATCTGACTCAAAAGTTTCAGTTGATTGTACTTTGTCATGCATCTTTTGTACATCAGCATCATCGTATAGTTTTAATACCTCAGAAATGATTTTGTCTTTGGATGGACCAACTTGTGGTGATGAAGAGACTTTAGGAGAGACCATTGGAGAAATGCTAGCCATGAAAATGGTTTGTGTAGTAGGTTCATCATCAACATCAGAGTCGTATGCATCACAATCAGCTACTTGAAAGGCATTCTGATGATTATGGCCTATCTCCTGAATTGGTTGCTCATCCACATCTGCATCATATGTCTTAGCATTTCCCTCAGCCAAGAATAACAACTCCTCTTCATCCAAAGCTGCACCATTATCCTGAGCTTGCACAAGCAACATCTTATCCCTGAAGTACTCTGCATTCTGAGGGCATTTTGGTGATGTGAAGTTCCTTGTGTAGGATCGATATATTTTATTGTGTTGATGATTCGGGTGGTCTTGGATGATCAAAATACATGTTTGACATAGTTAGAGAGTTAGTAGAGAGAGAGGGTGTTCTTGCTAGAGGTTTACACAAAGTATGAAATATTAGATTGAAAGCACCACCCCTTCCATAGATGGAAGGGGTATTTATACTTACAGACACAACGACCTCCTATCGGCCTGTGGATCAGGGATACATTGGGTAAAGACCCGTCCTTCCTCCACGGTGAAACACTACGCTAAACTAAACTAATAACTAACTAATAAACTGATAAATAACGTAAACAACGACAAATCTACGAGCTAACATATGCTAGACCATTATTGGGGTGACCGACTCTTTAACATGGAATTTCCAATTCCTAACAATCTCCCCCTAAGGGAGGTCACCCCATGAAATACATTTTGCTTCCTAGCATTCTATCTTTGACTTCGTTCTTGAGCTCGTAGACTTGAATTCTTCATTACCGCAATCTCTGTTCTTTAGTAGCGAATCTTCAAAGTCCGCATTGATTTGTACTTTCAGTGGAGGCCTTTAACTGATCCACATCTTTGATGATCTTTGAGCTTTCTTTGAGATCATCAGCCACAGCAAATCTCTCTGGATCATCCATAGTTGTGTTGCCTTCATGTGATGTTGTGACTTTCGGGCCGACATGCTCACACTTTTGAATCATGACATCTTTCCATCAAAGTAGTGGAAGCTTTACTAGCTCATGATATTTGCAGCAGCATAGCAGAAGCATGGTATAGAAATATCAGAGCCAGGTTATGTAGATATGCACCAGTCATGATTTCTTCAAATTAAGTGAGGATGCTGTGAGCATGCGGCTTTGGATTGACTCCTCAATTCTGATCAGCTGCAACCGTCCAAATGTACCTGCAAACAATAGTCAGCAATAATACACACAAAAGTGTCTTTGATCACTTTCGTCGAATTGAGGTACACGGCCCACGGTTCCCCGTTGATCAGTACAAGTACTGCCTGTGAACAGGTAGGATTCCTAAGAATCTCCTTGACAGGGTTTCGCAGCTGTTCTAGCTGTTCTCAAACCGGAACGTCTCAAAGAAGACAACACGGAGTGAGTGAACCAGCGAATTGAGATTCACTGATTGATGAAAAGTTGATTTGAAAACAATCGTGTATTGCTTGAATAAAGAGTTTTGCAATACGACGAAGGTTTTATGAGAAAGATCAATTTTCAAACAAAATACTTTTTGTATTAGAGAACGAGTACACATTAGATGTGCTAGCGAAAAGAAGAGATTCGCACATCGAACGGTTTTTCTAAAAGTATTTTTCAATCAGAGATACTTTTTGAATTTGAAAACATAAGTACACATTCGACGTGCTAGAGAAAAGAAGGTTTGCACATCGAACGGTTTTTCCAAAAGTATTCGTCAATTCCATTCCTGGACCAAGGTTGATTCAAGAGTGAATCGCCCCATCGTTTCTATCCAGTTGTCACAAGTTTGATCTTTTGAAAAGATCTCACATGTCACCCACCAAGAGCTTGTTTGATGTTGGCTCTAGAAGGATTTCCATCTTCATCGTGAATACTTTTGCATACCACTCAGATGTTCTGGCAAAACCATAAGGATAATGCGTAGGACTCTCAATATATTCTTACTTTCCACATTGTGTGAAACAGCAAGTTTTCATTAATTTTGTGTCCTAATGAGATATTGTGGATGATCTCTTGGCTCTAGACTCAATCGTGCACATTTGGTTCCTGTGTCGGAGACTAGGGAGAGGGTCTCCTTCTTCAATATCAACAATCTCTAAGAGAAAGTCGATAGATAATGTCGGTTCCCCGTGAGAATGAAACAAGTCATTTTAAGAGGAACTTGAGTGGTTTGGGAAGTTTAGTGCAGTGCGTCACTGGGTCCATGACGTCTTGTCTTCAATACCAGTGTTACCTTAGTAACAACCAGTAGCATATGTATTGAACCCGGTGTCTGCCCTAAAGTTGAATTATTGGAGGGCTATTTCTTTTCACCCTTTTTCACATTCATTTCTTTTTCATTCTTCAACCCCTTCAGTGCTTACCGAGACTTCATTACTAGAACCTTGTTGGGTTTATTCCAGTACTAGCTCTGTCTCAATCCGCACTCTTCCCATATTCTCATTTTTCTCCTTTTTTTTCAATATACCTAAGGACTCTACACTATCTAGTGGATTGTCCCTGGGTAGATCCCTCCGGTTCTGGCGGATCGTGGGAAAAAATACCTAACCTAACCATCCTTATAACACCATGCATAAAGTAAATTGGTCGGTCTTTTGGTATTGTTCTTTCCTTCATGAAACCAATTTCTAAATCATTTGGAAAACCAATCAAGGTACTTGTGATACGAGATCAAAGCATTTTGTACCTTAATAGTTTTGATCATTTAGAAAACCTCCCCCTCAACATGTGCGTATGATTTAGAAATTGTTTAGCACAAGAAGGCAAGAGGACTTTGAAATATTTTCTTTGATTACAATTTTCATACGAAAAAACCATTTGATTTTCATGGTAAAATTCTCCCCCTCAATATGTGCATAGGATATTTGAAATCATTTTTATCACATAGAGGCAAGAGTTCTTTTGAAGCACATCCACAATCACAAGAGCCATTAAGAAACCATTTTGAAAACTCAATCAAGGTACTTTAAAAATCTCTTTAAAAACTTTTGTACCTCGATAGTTATGCTCCCCCTCAATATGTGCTTCAAGATTCGAAAGCGTTTAGCACATATGAGCGAGCAACGTGCACAATTAAATCAAAACGATCACCTTTTATCAAATTTCATTATTAAATCACAAATTCTCCCCCGATCAAAAATATCAAACCCTTTGAGATTTTGGATCCCAAGTGATTTAATAAGGTTTATAAAACATGGGAGAAAATGTGCCTGATTTAAAAACTCATCTAGTTTTTGGATAAATGCTCCCCCTCAACATGTGCATTATGTATATTGAAATCGTTTGGCACATGGAGGCAGGAGTGCCTTTGAAGGACTAAAACCAATTCCATTAAAACAGATTTGAGATTTAAATCACGATCTCTACCCCGATCAGAAATTTCAAACCATTTGAGATTTGTGATCCCAACTAATTTAAATAATTTAGAAAAATTTGGGAAAAGACGTGGCAAGATTCAATTTTGAAAGATGACAGATAAGGACCATATTTAGACATTAAGGATTGTTAGTGTCAAAATAAAACAATTTCACAATCAAACAAGAACAGAAAAAATTTCATTTTGACAGATCTTTGAGTTTTAAAGAAAATCATACCATGACATAACATTAAATCTTTAGATCACCACATTTTAACGTACAAACCGGAACTTTTATGAAGAAATATTGTATGAAAATATTATATTTTAAATCACTCTCCCCCTAAATCAATGACAGAAGTCAATAATTGAGTGACTTAGGTTTTGATAAAAAGAAGTCCGGTGATTTTCAAAATTTAGTCCAATTAATTTTCAAAACAATATTTTTCCATTTTCAAAACAATATTTTCAAAAATTGTTTAAAAATGGTATCATTCACTACTTTTTCCTGCACAAGATACGTTAGGTGGTTGAGAAGCTTCTGTTGTTGTTGCTGTAGGGTTTGGAAGAAAAACCGTCTGCTGATGCAGTGAGACTTCTTCTTACGTTGCATTTTGAATGCCAACTGAGGTCAAATTAAGCTCTGTTTCTTCAATCACTTAGAAGAAAACCATCTGCTGATGCAGTGAGACCTCTTATGTTGCATTTATGCCAACTTTCTATTGAAGTCAAATTAAGCTCCGTTTCTTCATTTGTCAACCCAAGATATAGTTACCCTTTCCTTTCGGCATCCAATCATCTTCAATTGTGGGATCCGGATCGGGAACATTCTTTTATACCAATATACCTGCATACGTTAGTGAACACAAACAGATATATGGTGGTCAACATCACCCAAACAACAATCGACTAATAAAAGTCTAACCAACATATCAATCAGATCATATAAGGTATGGGGAAAATGTGTTTATCAAACTCTAATCATCTAATCCTAGCAATCATATCCTAGGCACCTAGTCCTTCAACATAGGTTAACATCATTTTTAATTAAGCATATTAGGATAATTAAGAAAGCCCGTTAGATGATATAGATTTGAAAACATTATCCCCCTCAATCAATGACTCATTTTTTTTGAAAAGTTTAAAAGCGCTGAAGTCATTAATTGAGTTCGCAAATTTTATAAAAATTCTGACACTGATTGTTTTGAAAGCAACTCATTTTCCACCAATTTTTGAATACAACAAATATTTTTCTGAAGAATTTTTAGACGGAAAAACATTTGTGTGGGAACAGCAGTCCTTCGACATACTTTCCTCATTTTGTTTTAGGATAAGTGCACGTAATATTTGAAAATTGTTAAAGCGTAGCACTTTCCTTCTTTGAAAAACGGGTTGCTATCTGAAATAATAGCAAACCATTGTTTAAGCACGGGTTACAGTCAGAAGTAACTGCAAGCCATTTGTTGAAGCGCGGGTTACAGTCTGAAATAACTGTAAGCCATTTGATTTGTGACATGTTTTGAAAAAGAATATTTACACCTCCTGCTCGAACTTCATCTATGGTCCCGTGCCATTATTGAATGACATTTCTAAGACCGTAGATGTTATCGATACCAGAAGACATGTCTTTAGAAAACATATTTTTGGTATTTTTGAAATTTTCTGATTTTTATGGGTTTTTGAAGGTTTTATATTTTTCTATTTTCTTTTGTTGGTTTTATATTTTTGTATTTTATTTTTTGAATAAATATATACAAAGATAGAGAAGATGATATAGTTAAAGAAGATGATGATACGAGTACCGAGATAAGGATATCGGGCAGCACGTCGTAGAAGATAGAAGTCATCAACTCTTAAACATTCACCACCAAAGCTTCCAGGGCTCTTGAATCGAAGAAAGAAATTGAACCATCTAAAAGTGAGACTTTGGCAGCTTGCCCCCAAACCGAAAATCCTTTAGCTGAGCAGATTCAAAGCTTTCTTTCAAGCTTCTCTTAGCCAGGTGCACAAAGAAGCACACCATTATCATCGAACTTGCTGCTCTTTTTAAGAATAATCACCGTGATTCTTCGTTCGAGGTTATATCATCCAAAAGAACAGCAACATATCATCCCACACATAAATAACACTTCTCAAATTTCCTTTCAACTGACGTCTGAAGCGATCCATTCCAAAAGGTGTCATGAGAACAATTCCCCCCAAGTAGTTGAATTGATGCAGTCAGTCTCTTTGTATAATGCTCAAGAACTCTCCCGAATACACATCATGAGGGGAATGAAAACACCTCCCCATGTTCACATTTTTCTTCCCTGATGATCGTGTATGATGCTCAAGAACCCGAAGTACACCAATACCCAAGAGCTCTCCCGAATACACATCATGAGGGGAATGAAAACACCTCCACAATGTTCACATTTTTCTTCCCTAATGATCGTGTATGAAGCTCAAGAATCCGAAGTACACACATTCCTACCGAAAGAATAACTGATAACACCTCCCTCATGTCATACATTTATCTCCCCTGAATATGTCATACTCGTGTACCTCTTTTATCTTCAAAAACTTTTTCTTACATCTCTTCCCCACGTAGTTGGAACAAGAACACTAGAAGCTACTAGATACACTGAGTTTCTCTGCGGTCATGACATTTGTCTTCCCGGGATAACTTCAATCACTTAGAAGTATTAAGTTCATCATGTGTACTCGTTATGCTTTTATATGCTTGTCTCCTTCCCCCTTTGCTAGTTTAGACACTTCATAATCAGCAACATAGTATAAGCCCAAATACTTGAAATCTTTATGAGAAGAACACTTGAACTCTTGTGAGAATCAACATGCTGAAGACTCTCTCTGACTATTTTTATCATCCCTTATGTAGACAATTTGAAGTGACCACTGAAGAAGAAAACCCGCTATACCATACTTGAAACTGAAGTCAACTTCCCCACATTTGTATCTTAAGCTTGCACCTAATGATGGAAGAACGGTGTAGAGAATTTATGCTTCAAGCAAATCTCTAAGTCCTCACTACCCAAACAAAGTATGAGACATTAACACCTCTTGCGATTATCCACACCGTCATATGCGTGTGACACTGAGTAAAACAAAGTAACTCCTAATAGTGATAGTTAACCAGGTCTTCAACCATCCACCTCGACTGCTGGTAACTAGATAAACCAAGTCTTCAACTCAAATTCTTAAGCTCGAGCAAGTAATCAAATAAGAACACGCCTTTGTGAAAGTCAACTTCAATCTCAAATAAGTGATAAATGATTAACTCCGAAGTAATCACCTTGTGTCAAATGTCCAACAATAGTCAATATCAACGTCTCGAGGAGTCACTGCTAAAGAAGATGAGCAAGTCTAATTGGGGATTGAATTTGACTTATAACACTCACCCAATTAGTGCTCTCCCCTAAACCGACAATTTGTTTGATAGATGCCCAGATTAAGAAGAAGTCTTTAGATCTTTAAATGCAACTCGTCTTTAGTCTTCTAACATGTAGCAGAAAATGTAGAACAGACTATAGACTCGACCTTCTTCAAGATTGTGCAGTTGGGGAATAGATAGTTAACATCTTCAACTCACACCAAAATGCATCCCACCAAAAAGCATCCCAATTAACTTACATCTTGCAAATCCCCTTAACTAGAATCCCTCCCAATCAAACAAGAACAGAAAGATGTTCATTAAGGAAATCATCAATCAAGCCGCAACGAACACACAAGATGGTAACACCAAACTACCAATCACATCAAACAAGAACAGAGAGATTGTTCGGAATCATTATATTGATGTATACGTGAAGCATTAACCGGAAGCACTTTGTCGATAAACTCATCAATCCGAGTGAAGATGTCAACCAACGGCTCTTAGAAGAGAAAAACTCCATGTGAAGATGACCCGATAAGAAGAAGCTCGGTTCTTACATGAGTTTAGAGCCGTATGACCATTTATATTCTCAAATGTCAAACAACAATGCAAAAAATTCACACTTCTTCTCCCCCTCAAGAATTGCATACGGAGATGCCATTCTTGATTAAATAAGTGAAAATCATCCGAATGTTCTATTCACACTTCTCTCCCGCAAAATCAGCACATGATGTCGCCATCTTCATTATAATTGAGCAAGTGGAATGAGAAAACAATCAGTGGTAGCCCGGTTCACTTGATGACTGAAGCGCATGGAAAAAGTATGAAGCATGTTGATGAGAATGGTCATAATAAGAAGATTTCTCTTCTTCAGAAGATAATGCGCACTGAAACGTACACATTTCTTTTCTTTTGAGTACGAGGCATGAACTGTTGTGTTCATACGTCATGAGAAGATTTCTCTTCTTTCAAAGATAAAGCGCACTGAGACGTACACTTTTCTTTTCTTTAGAGTACGAGGCATGAACTGTTGTGTTCATACATCATAAGAAGATTTCTCTTCTTTTTAAGATAAAGCGCACTGAGACGTACACTTTTCTTTTCTTTAGAGTACGAGGCCTGAACTGATGTGAACAGACGTCATAATCTCTCTCTTTTCAATCCCTTTTGGCAAAACATGTGATCAACCCCATTATCATTCAGAAGGCTCTTTGTAGTGACAGCTGATGGAGAAAACCCAATATGATGAATTTGACCCTGAAGTAAACTACCCCAAACTCGTGACTTAAACTTGCACATATGTAACAAAGAGCGGTGCCTAGACTTCATGCCCATTTGAATCTCTAAGTACACTATACTCTTCAACCAACCAACCATTGAGTATAAGACGTATATCACCTCTTTAAAATCCACAATTGAATGTGACACTGAGCACTACAATGTAACTCCTTTAAGTGATAGTTATTTTGTAGTGGTATGAGCCCAATTCCCCCAAGTGGTAAAAGAAAAGGTAAAAGACACCCAACAATAACTAGATTTCCAAGTCTTCGTTTTTGATAATAAGCTCGAACAAGGATCTCGAAGAATCTTCATCCATCCATCCCCGATACCTTCAGATACTAAGTACACTCGCCCGTGATATTTCACTTCAATCTCAAATAAATAATAGTGAATTAACTCCGTTGTCACATCTTCTTGGTTAACTGCTCAAATCTGGCCTTCTTTGCCATTTAAACGAACTTTGATAATGGTTTCATCCCGACCATGGTCAAAAGCACATAACCCCGTAAAACCATGTAATAACCAAACTGCCATGATGAATATCCAAACACACATCCAATTTATGAAGTACACCCTTTTATCCCTTCTTCGAAACAGAAACCGTAGCACCAGCATCAGAAAAGATCCCAAAATACACTTTCCATATCTCCAGAATGGTTCCATCAGTACGGGATTTTACAACTCTATGGTTTAAACCGAAAAATAGTTTCTTTCGCGGGATTTTACAAAACCAAGAGTAAACCATAAGATAGATCCGGAAATGCACTTTACTATTACCAGGATATTTCCATTGTCACGGAATTTTACAAGTCTATGATTTAAACCGAGAAATAGATTCTTTCGCGGGATTTTACAAAATCAAGACAAAACCGTAAACAACGTCAGCTTGAATGTGTCATGACAATTTTGGTTCGGTGAATATCTGTTTTAGGAGAACATGCAGTGGTTCATCAGCGGTTCATAATCCAACATCAACAACAACATCAACCATCCAATAACCAATTTGGTAAACACATCATTCACGCATTCTGTCGGCTGTTGCTGTGACCACATGGTGAAGTAAACCCGATATATCAAACTTGATCATGAAGTAAAATTCCCCAGATTTGTTACTTAAACTTGTACTAATCCTCGTGAAAAAGAAACGGTGTACCCAATGTACAAGACCTCTTGACATTCTCAATTGAGTGAGACACCGAAGTGATAGCTACGTTGTGGGTTGAGAAAGAATCACAAACGCAACTAAATAGCCAAGTATTAATCACCCTCTATAAATGCCCAAACAAGTCATCTTCGCGGAAGGGTAGAAAGCAAGAAGACGAAAATAAGTAAGCGCGTCCGGAAAACCTAACTTCAAATCCATATAAGAATTACCATCCAAACAACCCCGCAGTCACTTTGATCAATCATCAATCCAAGCCGAGACATACAACATTTCGTGAAAATGCATAACCCAAAGTATCAACTCTCATAACCAAATCTCATCATCGTACCAAATCTCAATATCAAGTCTCAACCTTTTAGCCAAATGAAATACCAACATTGGTCATAAACAAATGTATCATTTGTTGAAAGTTAATGACCAAACATGGTTTCATTTGTCCACAAAGTCCATCATAATATTCATTGACCTCCTCAATAAGTCAGCACATCCAAATAAATTCAGCATATCAATATCGCACCACAACTCATATACCCGAGCCATTAGTATTTCAAAATACCACATATCAATAAGAAGGATCTTGATTTAGTAATAACAAAATCTCTGCCCATGTCAATTACACGAGGCCCAATAATTCCCCAACAATATTACTAACACCAAGATGCATAAATTTCGGTCCAATTGATATTTCAATATTAGCCAACGACCAAAACAGTTCCTCCTGCCCCATTTACATTCTCGGCAAAGAGTATCTCCCAAAATTTCCAAATATGAATAAATACAGTTATCTCAAAATAACATAATTCAGTGATTTAATCACCAAAAATACGGCCCAATTCACTCAATATCACACGAGGCCCATTACTGACACCTATCAAGCCCGTGTCCAATCCATCCCTTGAGAGTCAAAATTGGTCCAATAGCAGATATCAAAGTTATTTTACCAAAGCATATTACCGAAAAGTACTTACCCTAGTAGCCCGGGTATAAATACTCACTTTCTCACTCTTGCCCAAAACTTAAGAAACCCTAAACACTCTCAAGAAAAATACACAGCCCCCATCTTATTCTCACAGCATCCCAACCCTAATAAATCTCATCCAAAAAAACGCCTCCCTCTTAAATAATACATCACCACAGGGATGGTTTGATGTCTTGCATACACGTCACAGGGATGGCTTAAGTAACGACTTCAAGAATCATTAACGAAAGGACCATGGACAGGTAATCATTAATCCTTCAATTGTTTTCACCTTTTGTGACCGAACAAGAAGTGGAATGAAATCATTCTTGGTTTTGTTCTAACTTCAATTATTCAGATATTATCATAAGTTACGGATCAATGATGGATAAGTTTGTGTGAGAGATCTTTTATGGTCCTATTGTTAGTAGACACACAAATTATCTGAGATCTTTAGAATAAAGGTGAGACATGATATGATTTATAATTTAACGAATCAAGATAAAGGATGTAACATTCTTGTTAACATTTCTATCTTTAGCTTCGAAAATTAAAAGAAAGGAGTAATCTTCCAAAAATGATCAATGAAGCATGCGTCCATATGTGAATAGATTGATAGAGATCTATGTGTTTGAATGAACCACTCACACAAGGAACAAAGCTGAGATCAATGATTGTTATGATATGAGATTTGAGTGAAAATTGTCTTGGATCTGTGATGATTTGTTCTTTTCGTGTTTAGATCTT
The DNA here is from genome assembly GCA_019973895.1 of Chrysanthemum seticuspe. NCBI lineage: Eukaryota > Viridiplantae > Streptophyta > Magnoliopsida > Asterales > Asteraceae > Chrysanthemum > Chrysanthemum seticuspe. The sequence continues at coordinate 145,002,517 of BPTQ01000005.1, read as the reverse complement.
TAAGATTTGTGGCATTAGTTGAACACGACAAAGAAAAATTGAGATCGATGAGTGTAGATGTAGATAAATTTGAGACTTGGTTTTGATTGAGTCGAGATATTGCTCCTTCTTCAGCTTGTGTTTTGTTTTTGAGTAAAGACATGGACTAATGAAGTAACCTGAGGTCGAATGATGTCTTGTTTGTTATTGGTCATGAACTTGTTTCCTTCTTCATCTTTAATTTCTGTCGTTACAAGTCGCTAAATAGGTTCAAGTCGCTACCATTTTTGTAAACAAGTTGCTAGCCAAAGTCTTTAGCCCAAGTCGCTAGCACAAGTTGCTACGACTTGTAAAGACAAGTCGCTATACTTTTTTCAAAACAAATCGCTACATCAATTTCAGTCACAAGTCGCTAGTATAAGTTGCAAAGTTGCTAGCGAGTTAGTCAAGTCGCTATTGACTTTTACAAGTCGCTATTGACTTGAGTTGATTAAAGAATCAACTCGCTACATGTCTCAACTCGCTACTCAGATTCAATGAATCTAGACACCTTGTAAAGACAAGTCGCCAGGTCAGTTTTTTGGGTTCATAACTCGCTAACTTGTTCAATAACAAGTTGCTATGACTTGTAAAAACAAGTCGCTAGGCAAAATACGACCAAGTCGCTAGGTGGATTCAGTGAATATGGACATCTTGTACTATCAACTCGCTAGCATGATTATATGAGTTTTCCGATGAGTTTTTCCGGCCAAGTTTTCCGATCAGCTTCATAAAAACCCAGAAAATGCATAGAACAGATTCATTAAACCCATTTGACCACTTTATGACACACCAGAAATGACCCAAAAACTTGACCAGTTTTGACAAAAGCAAATATGACCAAATGACCAATATGATAGATAACAACTTGATACAAAAACAGTTAGCCATGGACCATGTAACCATTCTTAGACCAACAGATACAAAAGACTATTAAAAATTGTTTACCCATAAAAACTAATCCGACCACAATAATACACAAACCGGTTTTAAACAAGTATCAAAATCACAAGAAAAATCATCAAAATACAACAACCTTGGCTCTGGTACCAATTGTAGGATCGATATATTTTATTGTGTTGATGATTCGGGTGGTCTTGGATAATCAAAATACATGTTTGCCATAGTTAGAGAGTTAGTAGAGAGAGAGGGTGTTCTTGCTAGAGGTTTACACAAAGTATGGAATATTAGATTGAAAGCACCACCCCTTCCATAGATGGAAGGGGTATTTATACTTACAGACACAACGACCTCCTATCGGCCTGTGGACCAGGGATACAGTGGGTAAAGACCTGTCCTTCCTCCACGGTGAAACACTACGCTAAACTAAACTAATAACTAACTAATAAACTGATAAATAACGTAAACAACGACAAATCTACGAGCTAACATATGCTAGACCATTATTGGGGTGGCCGACTCTTTAACATGGAATTTCCAATTCCTAACACCTTGCAATGTGTCCCTCACCTCCACAGTTATAACATTTGATTGGCTTTGCTTGACCCTGGTTTCCATTCCTTCCCCTATTCTGATTTGCAGCATAACCTCTACCAGCTCCACCTCTTCCTTGTTCGTACTGCCTTTCTTGAACTGGCTGCACCATAACCTTCCCATCTCTGACAGTGGCTTGATTGTGTGGATTGGATGCAGTTCTGAGATTGTTGTTGGTGTGTGGAAGAGAGTTCATATTTTGACTAATCAGGAGAGCCAGTTGATTAATGAAGTTTCCCACGTGTGCATCAGCATCAGTTTGTTTGAACATAGGATCGGGAATGAGTTTGTGATTACCATTACCCATGGGTATAACTTGAGATGCTTTGGTGGTAATTCCAATATTTGAGTAAAAAGCAGTTGAATCATTTGATGAACTAGTTTCTCCCTGATTGGTTTTGAACTGCTCCAGAATCCTTTTTTCAAACATAGCATGTCTCTCATTCTGTAGAAGAAAGGCATACAGTTGCTCATAGTTTGTATTCTTTAATCCTTTAGTGAGCTTCACAGAAGTGACAAACTTGTGCCATTCTGGATTCATGTTGTTTACAAACTTTGAGTTAAGCTGAATGTTTGACATGGTCATTCTGATGTTCCTCATGTCATTCACAAGCTTATGGAATCTCACGTAGTACTCATAAACACTCTCATCTAGTTTCATCTTGAAATGCTCAAATTCATCATATAGTTGTGATTCCCTATCTTCAACAGTTAATTCAGATCCTGAGAGAAGCATCTTGACATTATCCCATACAGTCTTTGCTTCAGTGTTGTGATTGATAAGCTTGTAGATATCTTTTGGAAGACCTTGTAGTATAATGTTAGAAGCCCTGATATATGCATCAAATCTCTTCTTCTCCTTATCATTGAGCTCATCATACGTCTTTGGTCTGTCTATTCCATAGATCATTGTTCCATCTTCACCTGTATCAATTATGTCTCTAGTAGTCTCAACCCGATACGGTCCTTCATCAATGGATTTGAGAATGTTGACCCCATTTTCCTTTCCAAGACAGTACAATCTGATTCGTTGAGCCCAAGAGTCGTAGTCAGTTCTGTCAAGCATAGGTGGACGAGTATCTGAACCAGCTGCTTGAACATCCTCGGCAACAGTGGAGATGATTGTAGGAACGTTGATAGACATGTTAACAAATTAAACGGTATTTTATAACTCTATGATTAAACCGGAAAATAGATTCTTTCACGGGATTTTACTAAATCAATAGAAAACCGTATTACAGACAGACTCAACCAAGTCGCTAAGAAACCCTGAACCAAGTCGCTAAGCACCAAGTCGCTAGCAAATTTTGACAGCAAGTCGCTAAGCACCAAGTCGCTAATATGTCAAGTCGCTAAATAGAAAATCCCTAAGCACCAAGTCGCTAAGATGTCAAGTCGCTAAATAACAACTCGCTAAGCACCAAATCGCTAATACCAAGTCGCTAACAAACTTAAGTATAAGTCGCTAACTTTCACTAAGTCGCTACCCGTAGTGAAGAATCCACTAAGTGTACTGTTTGTCGGCTTGTCTCAATAAACAAGTCGCTAGCTCAACTCGCTAAGACCTTCAACTACAACTCGCTACCAAATTATAAATCAAGTCGCTACCAAGACAACTTATCCGTGGCTCAAGTCGCTAGCTAGAAAAACACATAAACACCACTTTTCAATCCAAAAACAACCCAACCACGATGATTCAAGCTTACCAAATCAAAAACCAAGCACATACAATGATTCTAAACACAAAACTACACCCAAGATTCAAACTTTAACACTAGAAATGATCCAAATGATGCAAAAACCACTAAACTTTTTCAAACTCTAAAACCACCTAAAAGTCACTAGAAATCCAAAGATATGTAAGAGATGATCAAACCATGGCTCTTGATACCATTTGTAACATATTGGATTTCATATACACATCAAACCACACACAAAGTAGGCGTACAAGATGATTCTAGAGAGAGAAAGTTAGAGGTTTGGGAACTTTAGTGAGAGAAAGAAAACTCTTATTATGAGCTCCAACTCTCTACCTTGGGAGGTAGAGAGTATTTATAGTCATTACATAAATCGCCACCTATCGGGTTGTGGATCAGGCATACAGTGGGTAAAGACCCGTCCGTCCTCCACGGTGTTACTTAAACTAAATACTACTTAACTTATAATAATCTACGACTACGAGCTTACTAATGATTACATATACTTGAGGTGACCGACTCTTCAATAACTGGATTTACTAAATCCTAACAGGTTCCTAGTCTATCTTCTAAGTATTTTTATTTTTCTAGGATTTTCTTTATATTTTTCTAATTTTCTAGGATTATCTTTTTTATTTTTCTAGGATTTTCTTCATGTACTAACACATCATTGTGTTCCATTTCATGATTTTCATATCATGAAAATATAACAAGTGAATGGTGTTTCTTATATTGTTGTTAATTGTTACATGGTGATTAGAAATGCTTGTGATGATGCTTATTACTAACATCTTTTTTGTAGCTTTTTCACAATCCATGTATCTTTCTTTTGACATCCAATTTAGGGGGAGCATTGGCCAAGGGGGAGATAATGGCTCGGGCTCATTACATATTCCGCCTCGCCTCTTCTTTTTGTTTCGACAAAAGGGGGAGAAATATTATAGAACTTGGACTTTGACTTTCTATAAAAGTAAACTACATACTTTGACCTACTGAAAAGTCAACTGCATACTTTGAATTTCTGAAAAGTCAACTTCATGTCTAAATTGGACAAACTAGTATTATCATCTTTATCTAAATCTTTCAAGTTCTAAAATTAATTTCATATTTTTATAACTCTTGTACAAACTTTACATCTTTTATAAAAATAAAATTTATGTTTTGTCCTCAACAAAAAAGGGGAGATTGTTAATACAAATATCATCATTAAACGTTATTTATATTTTATGATCTTTACCTAACTATTGTTAACGAAAAAAGTAAATTTAAATTTTATAAAGCTTAAACTTGTCAAGTTTAATAGATATTAAAACAAGTTTTTCCTCAAATAATATCTTCATCACTCAAGCATTTACATTTTGATTAATTATATTTTTGACATGCCTCTAAACCATAATGTATGTTAACATTTTTAGATCAAGCATATTTTGGTTTCTTAAAACAAAATATTACATATGTATTTACATTTAACATATTTTTAAAAATTGAAAACAACATATGACATCATGCGGTGCATCATTGAAATCTCTAGAGGATTTCACTAGATATTTTGTGTAGATTTGGACTCTACATATGTTACACAATCTTGGATGGATTTGGTTGACTTGGGTAAAATTTTGGTAATCTTGCTGTCAGACTTCGGCGGCACCAAAATTATACACGGGCGGAACCCTTTTATGGGGTCTGTGGTCCGTGGTAACTGCTGTTCATTTTGGCTATAAATAGCAAGCCAAACCAAGTTGTTTTATCATCCCTTTCTAGCATAATCACATACATTCCTTCTCTCTAACATTTCTAACTCAGTTTCATATCATTATAGTGATCCTCTTTTGTAGCAAAGAAGATCAAGGCATATTCAAGCTTCAACGAATAGTTGGAAGTCTTGTTTGTTTTGTTGTTGTATGATCTAGTCTTGTTCATACATAATTGTTGTACCAAGCCATCATAAACTTGTGAGTGTGAGTGGTTAGTATTTTAGTCCTTAAAATACATTGTGTGTGGGAGTGGTTGTTCCCTTGGAAAAGAACTCGACATCTAGCTTAGTGTCGGAAATAGTGTGTAAGCGAAGTGTAAAGGTTTCTCCGCCGGTGAAAGAAGCTTGTTTACTAGTAAAGTTAAACTCTCGAGTGTGAGACTCGGGGAGTGGAGTAGGGCAAGGAAAAAGAGTCCTTGTTGACCGAACCACTATAAACAACTTTTCGTGGTTTGGTTGTTTCTTTCCTTATTTACTCTTTATATATATTGCTTGCATATTGGTTATTATTCACTAACATATCTAAGATCAATATCAATTGATCTTTCAATAAGTTTTAAAACAAAGTTTTTAATCGGTAAACTATTCAACCCCCTTCTAGTTTTCCACAGCTTCTAATGACCACCAAAGCAGATGTGCGTGTTACAAAGCAGATGTGCGTGTTACAAACCACTTGAGGGCGGAGCATTGCTGAGAAGCAAGAATTCATCAACAATTACAAAACATTAAAAAAGCTCGAATCATGTTTATTTCTGTTTAACGTGTTTTATTTTACGTATCATAATCTGTATATTCATTTCAGTTGTCTCGTAATTTTTAATTTTAATTTATGTTTTTTATTTATCTATGTCTTGTTTTTAACTTCCGTACGTTTACGTTTACATTTACATTTTTAGTTTATAAATTGAAGTATTTAAAAAAAATGGGTTAAGGTGAGGGTAATGTGGCTGATAAGGATTTGAAAGGTACACTTTTGAGAGTTATTTAAGCCCTTAATCGACCACTTTTATATCTGCTACTGCTTAATTTCGTTCTTTTTCACTTTTTAGGTCTCTTGAAGGCAAAATGTTGGAATAACACTTATTTGGACAAAAAGGCGTGAATATATGAAGAAAATGGCCAAAGTCAAGATCAAGATACTCAAGCTGCTGGAATTGAAGGTGACGGCGTCACAGTTAAAGGGCGACGCCGTCGCAACATGCTCCAAAATTGTGACGGCTCAGTAGCGAATTTTCTATTTTGTACCTGACAGCGTCAGGCTTTAAAGAGTAGGGCGTCACAACACAGACAGCCTAGATTCAGATTCCGACGGCGTCAGAAGATGAAGCCGACGGCGTCACAACCACAAGGTGACGCCGTCACAAAGTTAAGTTGACGTGGTCAAGACGAAACCCTAATGGCGGCGATCCGACGGCGTCACATTTAAAGAGTGACGTCGTCGCAGTTGTAACTCTATATATAGAATTCGAATTTTCAGACTTTTAGAGAGGTAGAATTGTGGAGTAAAACCTAATAATGATTTTTCGCTGTCTTGGGCAGTATCTTAGAGTTCTCATAACCTATTTTACAATAAGATAAGTAATTTACTTCATTGATTTAATTATGTCTTCAATTGTATGTGTGCATGCTTGCATGTTCACCATGTCCGGCTAATTTACTTGTGTGTTTGCTTAGACCTATGAAACCTAGGTATTAAATATTGATTTGTTGTCTCTTATCATAATTGTAATTGGCCTAGATTGATCGTTGTGTTTTTAATGCTTGAGTAATCTTTGTGAACATTAGTTTATAATCGCCTAGAGTTGTCGTAGGCTAAAAATCCAAAGATAACCTTAGAGTTAGTTTATGAATCCTAGAGATTTTGTAGGCAATAACCTTAAGGTAGTCACAAAGAGTTAGGGAATATAGCATACCCTACGACCTTAGAAGACACAACGCGTTAAGAATAAGGACGTGACAATTCAACCATCAATAGGAGATAACTAGGGAGTAATAGCATCTACATAAACACATCTTTAATCATCATACGAGCACACATCAATTAGACATAGACTACCCATTAACTTAGATAATTAGATAATTAGAATAGTAGAGTTATCGGTAGAAATACCACCCCTCAAATCTAATACCCCGAGATTCGTACCTTTCAATTTTCTAAAAAAAATAAAAAAAAGATAAAAAATAATCTTCCTCAACCCCAACCTTAGCGTAGTAATTTCTCACTAGCATTCCTATTCCCTTAGAGAACGATATCAATCTCGAGTCTTACCCTAATACTACACTACAATGATTAGGTTCACTGCCTAGGTGGTTGAAAAACTTGATCGAAGAAAAGGAAGTTTCCTTTGACCCCGAAGGCGCATTGTACGCGTATTAAGTATTTTGCGCCGCTGCCGGGGAATAGAATAGCTAGTTAGATTTCCACCTCGTTTAGGTTCCCTTGCTTTATTCTTATCAAGTAAGATTTTTTTCTCATTTTTTAGCTTCCTTGTAGTCTATTCCCTTCTTCGTGACCTTTGTTCGTAACCCCATCACTTTTCATCATGGAAGGTGATAATCAACCACTACTCATCAACCCACCACCAAATGACCCACCAAGAGGCCGTACTCTTGGTGAATACTCAAGACCAAGCCACCTAGGCTATAGGAACACCATTGAGCTTCCCGACCAAGCCCAAACTACGGCTCTTCGATCGGACACCATCCGGTTGGTGCAAAACGGATGTGCATTCCATGGACTTCGTTCCGAAGATCCTAATCAGCATCTTAAGGATTTCCTTAAAATCGTTGATTCCATCGACCTCGATGCTACTACTCGGGAGACCACGTGTTTGCGTCTTTTACAATTCTCTCTACGGGACCAAGCTAGTAATTGGCTTGAGCGACTTCCCGCCGGCTCCATCTCAAGTTGGGATGATCTCACTTCTCGTTTCCTTGCCCAATTTTTTACACCAGGGAGAACTACTAAGCTTAGGAATGAAATCTTGATGTTTCAACAACGTCAAGGTGAATCTCTCTATGAAGCATGGACTCGATTCAAGGACTTGCTCCATAAAGTCCCTCATCACGGCATTGATCCTTGGCTTCAAGTCTAAATCTTTTATGATCACGTCAGTCCCTCCATTCGACAAACCATTGATTACGCCGCCGGTGGAAGGCTAAGTAACCTCAATGTTGAAGCATGTTGGGAAGTCATCGAAGACTTAGCACAATATGAAGAAGAAGGATGGGAAATTCCAGTAGTCCAGGAAAACGGGTTAGATTCCCGAGCACGAATGTTTATAAGTATGGAGGCACAAGTAAATGAGTTAATGGAAGTAACCACCCGTGATTATAAGCATGTGAACGCGGTCAAGGAATTTTTTCTCCCAAGAAAATCCCGGCGAGATGAATTCGAGGACATAATGTTGACATTTGTCAACAAGCAAGAAAAGGAAATAAAATGCCTCAAAGCTCAAATGAGGAAAACTCACGACACTTTCTTGGGGCTGGCTGACAACTTTATGCTGAAACTTCGTGATGAAATAGCAAAGAACAATGTACCTAAAAAGATAGAAAAGGTATATGCGATACTGGAGCTCGTTAGAATGACTCCCGAACCCTCTCCAATTCCATTAAGCAGGGCAACCCCCCTCAAGGAATCACACCCTTGTTTGAATTCTTGCCTCAACACTCCCTGTTTGTTTCCTAGGGACATATTTATTGGAAGGGTGCACGTGTCACTTCCCAACTTTCCTAATTTAATGAAACGTTCTTTTGGCTTTAAACCAGGATCAAAAAATCCTCATCCCCGATATTTCGATATTTCTAGAATCCCAATTGAAAGACAATTTGACATATGCGTTGCTTATCTTCGTGGAGATTACGAGTGGATTGACAAAATGAATCTTAAAATAAAAACCAAAATCTTTGTCAAAAATAGTAATCAGATATTTGATCCGGGCGGATTAATAAAAACAGTCTCTTTTGCAAAAATTTGGGCGTGACGCTGATGCGCTCCAGAACAGTCAAGCTTTATCACACAAGCCTGCCACTTGTGAATGGCAGACCGTAACAAGCTTAAAACGGCTCAGGAACGAACTCAATGAAGATCTGGGGAGTATAGTGTTTCCCCGGGTCGTTATGTCCCAGCGAGCTATGCAATGAATTATCAAACGTAAAGTGATCGAGGAATTTGAACGAAAAAAGGATTCTGATATGATATTATAACTACAGGAAAAGCCAACAAATTACAACGGCTTAAATGCAAATTAAAGGAAATTAAAAAGATAAAATCTATTAAATAAACGCTATCACTATATTTAAAATGATGTTTTTGTTTTTATGTTTTAATAAAACTGAAATTAAAAACTACGCGACGTACAAAATAAAAAGTGAAACTTACACAATATTACCCCTAAAAATATGAAAATGATATTTTTACAATCCTAATGATAAAAGAAAATATTAAGAAAAAGAAAATTATTTTTATAACTAATTATCTAATTATTATTAATTAAAAACTATTTTTAACTAATAAATAATTACCTAAAATACAAGAAAATAGGAAGTAAAGCTAGAAAAATAAAATTATGAATTGGAAAATTCTAAAATATCAAAAGAGAATTTTCAAAACTATTTTTGTATTTTTCTGATTATTTTTCTATTTTTTATGAATTTTAAACTATTAAAAACTAATTAAATTACTAAAAATTACAAAATAAACTATGAAAAATCTGGAAAATTACTTTTTTTACTTTTTATATTTATCTAAACCTAAGAAAAATGAAAAATTATTTTTTTGAACCTTTTCTGAATTTTTTGTATTAAAAGCTAATTAAAAATGATTAAAAACTAATTTAAATTAAGAAAAATAGCAAATCAACTTAGAAAAATCTGAAAATTTCAGGAAAACTCTAAAATTATATAAGGAAGCTAGGAAAAATGGAAAAACAGGCACTTATGTGGAGGAATTAAGAACTGAAGTGCAAGTGCTTATTATTAAGCACTTCAAATGAGCCAAATGGACAAAATAAGCTACCAACTGTTGACAAAAGTTCTAAACTGCTAAAACAACTAAAATGCAACAATTAACAACAGACCTTAATCTCTATATAGCTGATGATAAGGTTTTAAAAGGTACCTTTTTGAGGGGTCATTTAAGCCCTTATTCGATCACTTTTGTATCCGTTATTGCTTAATATCGTTCCTTTTCACTTTTTAGGTCTCTTGAAGGCAAAATGCTGGAATGATGCTTATTTGGACGAAAAGGCACGAATATACGAAGAAAATGGCCAAAGTCAGAATCGAGACACTCAAAGCTGCTGAAACATAAGGCGACGGCGTCACTGCATATCTGCGACGCCGTCGGGAAGGCATTTTGCGACGGCTCAGAGGCGAAATTGCATGTTTTCAAGGGACGACGTCAGGTTCTAAAGGAATAGGCCGTCGCTACTCAGACGGCCTAGATGCAGCCAAGACGGCGTCAGAGCTGAAGGGGACGGCGTCACAGTCATAAGGTGACGCCGTCGCAAGGTTTACGTGGCCAAGACGAAACCCTAATGACGGCGACACGACGGCATCACGAAACATAAGGTGACGCCGTCGCAGATGTAATCTTATATATAGAATCCGAATTTTTCAGTTTTTGTGGGTAGTCTTTTGGAGTAAAAACCTAAAACCGAACCAAGGCTTTCTTGTGCAGTATTTTAGGGTTCTAAACCCTATTATACATCAAGATAAGTATTTACTTCATTAATTTAATTATGTCTTTGATTATTTGTGTGTATGCTTGCATGTTCTCCATGTCCGGCTAATTTATTTGTGTGTTTGCTTAGGGAATATGAAACTTAATTATTGAATATTGATTGGTTGATACTTATCTTAGTTGACTAATGATCTAGAGTGCGCTAGATTATTCGTTGTGTACTTAATGCTTGACTTTTCTTTGTGAACTTTAGAATATAATTATCTAGGTAATTGTAGGATAAAGTATTCAAGGACAACCGTAGAGTAGGCGTCTATAAATCACTAGAGGATTTGTAAACAAGACCCTTTGGTAATTTCAAAGAGTTAGGGAAACAAGCACGCCCTATAGCCTTAGAATCACAACGCAACTAGGAATAAGGACGTGACAAATCAACCATCAATAGGAGATAATTAAGGAGTAGTAAAACCTAAGTAAACACATCTTTAAACTATCATACGAGTACACATCAATTAGACATAGACTATCACAACCTTAGCTTAGATAATTAGTTAATAGTAGAGTAATCGGTAGCAATACCAACCCCCCAAATTCAATACCCGAGATTCGTACCTTTTCATTTTCTAAAAAATATAAAAAAGATAAAAAATAATCTTCCTCAACCTCAACCTTAGCGTAGTAACTTCTCACTAGCATTCCTATTCCCCTAGAGAACGATATCAATACCCGTGGCTTACCCTAATTACTACACTACAACGATTAGGTTCACTGCCTAGGGTGTTATAAAACTTGCTCGAAGAAAAGGAAGTTTCCTTGACCCCGAACGACGCGTGTAGCGTTACCAAGTTTTTGGCGCCGCTGCCGGGGAATAGAATAGCTAGTTAGTAGTCCACCTCGTTTAGGTTCTTTGCTTGATTCCTATCAAGTAAACTTTTTTCTCATTTTTAGCTTCCTCGTAGTCTATCCCCCTTCTTCGTGACCTTTGTTCGTAACCATTTTCATTAACTATTCCGTTAGCCGTTATGGAGAACGCGAATCTGCCAAAACTGTTACCCAATCAACGAAATCCACTACATAATCTACCCTTTCCACTCCAAAATGAGATCTTGAGGTTCCAGCAATATCATGATGAATCCTTTCCTGAGGCGTGGACTCGAATTAAATATTTATTACAAAAAGTCCTTTATCATGGTATTGATTTACTGTTTCCACTACAATTCTTTTACACTCGTATCGCCCACGAAACCCAAAGGAGACTTGACTATGTAACGGATGGGGATATTTGGGGACGTGGTGTTCGAAATGCATGGGAAACCTTTGAGATTCACGCCCAATTTAGAAGTGGAACATGGGACCCAAAAAACGAATCTTTAGACCTATTTTCAATTTGGAAACTTCGGTCGGAAAGGTTGTTTAGGAAGGAGATGATTAGAGTTGAGGTACCAAGGTGCATGTCATGGTTAGGCGCTACCACAATACAAAATGAATACATAGGTGATCTTGATAAGATGGAGGATAGAGTAGAAAATCCAACCCCATCGGATAACCCACAAGTCTTACCATCACTTGAGGAACACACATCGCCTATAACTTACCCAGAAGAAGTAGAAGAGACTATAGGAACCCCAATTAGAGAACCTTTGGACCAAACGCCATTAGAGAATGTAGGTTTAGATGCTTGTTGTCATGACCTCTCTCTTAGTCCTAGGGAAGTTCCATATTTTGATGAACCGGAGCCTCAACCAAAAACCTTACCCAATGTTCCGTCTTTAGATGTGAATCTTGGAATTGAATTAGGCCCCAATCCACCCATCAAAATAGATAGTCCGGGTAGTTGCTTGATAAAGGTGGAAAATTCTAGGCCGTGTAGAGTGGAAGCTAAAATAGGAGTAACCCATGACCTTACACACTTATATCACCCATTCATGGTTGATAACAAGAAACACTATGGGTTTAAACCGGGTTTATTAGGTCAAGATGGATCCTTAACTAAGAATCTTTTGAAGTTGATAGAAGATGATCCATTTTTAGGAGGGAGATTTGATTCACCCGCTACACCAATAGACTTAGGTAAGATTATAATGAATGGAGCACACTCCTTTGAGCATATAAATCACCCATCACCCTCTCCTCACGTAGCAAATTTCCACTCTAAGGGTGTGTATCGCTACTATCACCCGCACTTAAACTTAAGTGTAGGGAAAACTCCCCCTTTATCCGTTAAATAAGGGTAGAGTCAGGCTCGTGACTCGAACAAAAACAAGCGCTTCTTGGGAGGCAACCCATGTGTATTTGTTTTTCATTTTCATTTGTGTGTCGTATATCTTTTATTCATTGTTTATTCTCATGTTTAAATTTGTAAAAAAGCTTTATTTTGTTTTTAACCTCGTCTTAATTACATATAAAGGTATTTTACATAAAGGATAAGTGTAGGGAGGATTACACACAATTTCATAAGAAACGTGAACATGAGAATAACAATTAATTAAAAGATATATATATTTGTTTGTTCGAGTCAAATGCTTGTATCGAGTCATAATGGATGTTTTTGCAGAAATTTTTCCAGATTCTAAAGATGTAAATTTTCCAGAATTTTTTCCAGAAAATCGCAGACCAGTTTTTGTCAGGATAACCTGACGGCGTCAGGATTGCAACCTGACGGCGTCAGGAAGGAATAAAAACATCAGCTTACTTTTTCTCGTTTTCTGAGCTACTTGTAAAATTTTGGAATTTTCCAGATCTTAACTTTCAAAACAAATTCTGTAAACATCCATTCCACAAGCATTATATCCTAGTTTAAATCGAGTCTTATGTATATTATTACCGCCGATTTTACGCGAAGGTTTCGTTTGTTTTCTTCTAGTGTGCAGGTTTAGTTTGTCAAGAAGAAGTTACACAAGTTTGGAAGGAGCCTTTCACGCAAAAACTCTTCTTGGAAAAGATTTAACCAACACTTTTCACGGATCCTACCGAGCTAATCAGGGGAGTATTAGTTTCTTTCGTTTTTAATTACCTTCTATTATCATAACTTTGATACTTTCGGGGAACATTGGGGACAATGTTCAGTTTAAGTGTAGGGAGGGAAAATAAACGGGAACTTTGAAACTATGCTTATCCTTGACTGTTTGCTTTGTCCAAGTGTATTTGTGTAATAAACCATGAGAAAATGTAGGTTAGGGTAATTTTAGCCAAATTTAAAATTTTTTCATGACGTATAGGAGTGGGCCATTAGTCTTAACAAAAGCGTCTCATGGATAGGAAGTTGCATGACTAGCACAAAAACCCTTTACCACCTAAATTCCACCCAAAATGTGAGGATCGCCCTTAGATTAGTAGGAATTAAATCATTCATCTTTAATGCTTAGAGTGTGAACCGGTAGTATATTAGATTCTAGAACTTGTTTTGTGATGCATTCCGAGATCGCTAGTGAGACTACACTTGTGTAGTTAGGAATAACTAAATGATAAGAGGCATTAGGATAACCCTTGTTTAATACCTGTAATATAATTACTTCTTCCACCTCGGTTGAGTAATTCCCCCACACCCTTTGCGTTGTACTCATCTTTAGTACACGATACCCCTAGTTAACCCCTCAGAGCCTATCCTTTTCGCGGTTCTCGTGATGTTTCGGTTTTTCCGGAATATCAATGAAGAGCATTGTTTACACCCCACCCCCAAATATACACCCAAATCGCCTTAGCCTACCCTTTATTGCACTCACTTTTAGTGCAAATTTATGTTATCACCTAAAACCCTTAGTTCAATTATCTGGTTGCTTGCATGAGTTGCTAAGTCGAGTCATATCCTTTGTATACAGTTTTGGGATGATTGGGATTCATGGGAAAAGTTAAAGTTTATGAAATATAGGGAAGAGAACGTTAAACTCAAATTCCCTTTGTTTGCATAATAATGTACTCCAAGTGTTTTGATCTTTTCAATTCGGGTCAAATTAGTGTTAGAGTAATAAAAACTCAAGTGTAGGGATGTGTCTATAAATCCCTATCATTTTGATGTACCATAGAGGATGGTAGAGTAAAAGTGTATGAAAAAAAAAAAAAAAAAAAAAAAAAAAAAAAAAAAAATCCGAAAAAAAAATAAAAAAAAAAAAAAAAAAAAAAAAAAAAAAAAACCATACGGGCTACCATCCTACATCTATCTTTTAAATTATGTTTGTTTATTTTCGTTTCCTAGAGTTTTAGAGTGTCGAGTCTTGGCTTAGCAACGCCATTCTTCGTATACTTGCAACATAGAGATTTTTGACTATCCACCACTAAATAGCCTATCCCACCAAACCCTTCATTTCCTTACCGTAAGCCTAACGTTACAACCCTTTAAAAGACCTCTTTGATAGTCTTTCCTAGGTGCTTACGCCAAAGCAACGGAGGTTTGATCTATTCTCAAGCCTATGGTAATCTATGTACTAGGACCGGTTAATGAGTGTTTATCTTCCATTTCCGATTTGTTATATTTCATATATACACCCGAGAGAGATGTGAGTATCCAAACACCCCATGTGAGGTGCTAGTATGTAATTTCCGTGCTTGTTATGACTTTTGCGGGGCTTATATGTGTTGTGGACCGTTTTGAATGGATGCTTCATGACCCCTAACTTATAAATTAATTGGCTAAAAGCACATTTGCTTGAGGACAAGCAAATACCAAGTGTAGGGATATTTGATAAGGTTTTAAAAGGTACCTTTTTGAGGGGTCATTTAAGCCCTTATTCGATCACTTTTGTATCCGTTATTGCTTAATATCGTTCCTTTTCACTTTTTAGGTCTCTTGAAGGCAAAATGCTGGAATGATGCTTATTTGGACGAAAAGGCGCGAATATACGAAGAAAATGGCCAAAGTCAGAATCGAGACACTCAAAGCTGCTGAAACATAAGGCGACGGCGTCACTGCATATCTGCGACGCCGTCGGGAAGGCATTTTGCGACGGCTCAGAGGCGAAATTGCATGTTTTCAAGGGACGACGTCAGGTTCTAAAGGAATAGGCCGTCGCTACTCAGACGGCCTAGATGCAGCCAAGACGGCGTCAGAGCTGAAGGGGACGGCGTCACAGTCATAAGGTGACGCCGTCGCAAGGTTTACGTGGCCAAGACGAAACCCTAATGACGGCGACACGACGGCGTCACGAAACATAAGGTGACGCCGTCGCAGATGTAATCTTATATATAGAATCCGAATTTTTCAGTTTTTGTGGGTAGTCTTTTGGAGTAAAAACCTAAAACCGAACCAAGGCTTTCTTGTGCAGTATTTTAGGGTTCTAAACCCTATTATACATCAAGATAAGTATTTACTTCATTAATTTAATTATGTCTTTGATTATTTGTGTGTATGCTTGCATGTTCTCCATGTCCGGCTAATTTATTTGTGTGTTTGCTTAGGGAATATGAAACTTAATTATTGAATATTGATTGGTTGATACTTATCTTAGTTGACTAATGATCTAGAGTGCGCTAGATTATTCGTTGTGTACTTAATGCTTGACTTTTCTTTGTGAACTTTAGAATATAATTATCTAGGTAATTGTAGGATAAAGTATTCAAGGACAACCGTAGAGTAGGCGTCTATAAATCACTAGAGGATTTGTAAACAAGACCCTTTGGTAATTTCAAAGAGTTAGGGAAACAAGCACGCCCTATAGCCTTAGAATCACAACGCAACTAGGAATAAGGACGTGACAAATCAACCATCAATAGGAGATAATTAAGGAGTAGTAAAACCTAAGTAAACACATCTTTAAACTATCATACGAGTACACATCAATTAGACATAGACTATCACAACCTTAGCTTAGATAATTAGATAATAGTAGAGTAATCGGTAGCAATACCAACCCCCCAAATTCAATACCCGAGATTCGTACCTTTTCATTTTCTAAAAAATATAAAAAAGATAAAAAATAATCTTCCTCAACCTCAACCTTAGCGTAGTAACTTCTCACTAGCATTCCTATTCCCCTAGAGAACGATATCAATACCCGTGGCTTACCCTAATTACTACACTACAACGATTAGGTTCACTGCCTAGGGTGTTATAAAACTTGCTCGAAGAAAAGGAAGTTTCCTTGACCCCGAACGACGCGTGTAGCGTTATCAGCTGAATTCACAGATTTGGCTTTTTTGATTTTATAAACTAAAACAGATTTGGGTGCCAACTTTGAACACAAGCACAAGCTTAAAAATAAGCTCAAACTGAAAACTACAAATTGGATACTAAAGCAGACCTGGTTGAGATCAAGTGTACCAAAAATCAGACTATGGGAAGCTCTAATGAGCTCTGTGCATAAGCTGCAATATCTGAGAAAACACTCAGTTTATAAGGACCCCTGTGAGCAGGGCACTTATGACCTAAAAGAGGAGCCTGTTTGAAGCTTTTAGATAAATTGCAAAATTATACTAAAATGGTGATAAGGAAGAACACCAACTGAAGTTTTTGAAACAACAAATTTCACCTAATTTGACCTAAAAATGAGTCAAGGAAAAATCCTTGCAGTTGAGCTCAAATTCACTTTTTGCATTTTTGACTTTTGACAAAAGCTGTAAACTTTGACCAAGATGAACTTTGAATCCAATTTATTGACTGCTATTGATGTTATATGATGTAATGAGCCTAATGCAAGCAATGTTAATGATTTCTAAACACAAAATAATGATTTGCCAATCCTAAAATCTAAACAGTGAGCAGTTAGACAGATTTAAGTGTAATTTTGACTTTGGAACTAGCAGGCACCAAACTATTGACTGATATATGCTCAAATGAGCTTAAGAAACATGAACTAACAGAAAGCTATCACTGCATTTACCTAAATGATAGTTAAACCCATTGAGCCAAACACCCTTTTATTGTCCTGATTTGCAACAAAACAGATTTAAGCAATGACCCAACTTGATATTATGATCAAACTAACTTCAACCAATCTAAAGACTACTATTTGAACAGGTTTTAACAGATTAAGACTGCAAATACTGATTATGCTAAGAATTTGAAAATTACTTACAAAGTTGCCTAGCCACAATGGCTTGCTAGTAATCAAACCAGAACTACAGTACCACTAACCTACATAGATCAACCCATAGCTTCCACATCAACCCATTCCCATTCCTGAATCACCCATTCCATTCCTGCATTAATTTTGCTCCAAGGTTGACTTCTGTTGACCAAATTTCTAATATGCTTGAAACTTGATTCTAAGCTTACAAAAAGCTATTATCAGCTTATGTAAGCTTGTTGGAGATTGAAACTGAGTTGCTAAAAGCTTTAACAAATGAGTTTGAAACTTAAAATTTCAACAGTGGACACATCATATGGAAATTGACTTGAACTAAAATTGATACTTAAAGAAAGTTGAAATACACTTAGAAACTGTTATTTGATACAAATAAACTTGAGAATACAAATACAAACTAGTTAAGACATGATAAATAGTAAAACGACATACATTTTATGAAAAATAAACTAAGTCCCTTTACTTGTTGCTTCTTCCTCCTTTTTATATGCTCAAAAGGTTGCAGGGGGGGGGGAATGATGGTGATGGTGAAGCCCGTGACTGGAGGGAAAAAGAGGAGTCAAAGTTGGTTTGACTTGGATTATTAAAAGGGAGGGGTTCAAAGGTGCTAATGACAGGGTCACAAGGGGTAGGCAGGGTCAAAAATAGAAATGACAAGTCCAAGTGGTGTAAAAGGTTTTTAATTATCAAGGACTTAATTTGTAATTTCTGAAACTGTAGGGACCTAGGCTGCCAATACCTCAAAGTTGCTCCAAGGACTGAAATTGACAAGTGTTAATATTACAAGGACCAAAGTTGCCATTTTCAGATTTTCTAGGGACCATTTCTGCCAATTCTTAAACTTGAAGGACCAATTTGTAATTTTCTCAAAACTTTTTATATTTTTCACCAAAGGACTAATTTTGACAAGTTATGATTTTAAAAGGACCTTTGGTGATTTTTCTTTTGAAATTTTGACTCAGGGACTATTTTTGACAATTTTAGAAACTTGGGGGACTGAAACTGCCAATTTGCTCATTTTTCATCTGATTTTAAACATTTTGCATCTGAAACATATAAAATGCCATTTTGGAATATTTTCAGTATTTTGATGCATTTCTGAGCATTTTTAGACGTTTTGCAGTTCAGATTTGACTAAAAATGATGAGTATTTACACACTCATCAATCTCCCACACTAAACTATTGCTAGTCCCTAGCAATCTTTTGAGAAAAACTTAATGGATTTGAATCTCTTTACCAAAAGCCATTACTTCTAGAGTAGCCAAATGTTTCAGTTCAAGTAAGAACCATGGTACACCGATAACCATGTGATTTTGAGCAAACCACCAGCTTCCAACGGATTTGATTTGTCTTTACCAGAAGCCGTTTGCTCTGGACTAGCCAACTCTTAGATAAATTATCAATATTATCTTTGGTGAGCTGATTACCAATTATGGATTTTCCACTGCCTTTACCACAAGCCATAAACTTGCGGGCTAGCCAACTCTTCACTTTTTAGGATATGGTGAGCTGAATACCATACAATTTTGGGCAAATTGTAAGCCGTCAACGGATTTGATATATCTTTACCAAGAGCCGTTCGCTCCTGGATTAGCCAATCCTTTTGTCTTACAGACATGGCGGACTGATAACCAAATGAGTAAGTGTAGAACACTTACTCCAAAAAAAAAAATTTGGCCAAAAAACGGGGGAATTGAGTAAATAATATATGAAATTCGTGAGAATTCCCCCCCACACTTAGAAATGAATATTGCCCTCAATATTCAAAGTACCGGTGGTTATGCCGAAACAAAGAACGTAAAAGGGAAATACTACGGCCATTATTTAGAAAGAAGATTTTTTTTTTTTTTTTTTTTTTTTTTTTTTTTTTTATATGAAACTTATATATATATAACATGTGGGGCAACTCCCCCACACTAGGGTGGAACACATGGGTAAAAACCCATGTTAAGCTACTGTTTTTGATTACCGAGTCGCTAGCTTGACTCGACCCCGAATTAATTTGTTCATGGGGAAGCAAAGTGGAAGAAACAATCTCCATCGGACTTTCATTCAGGATGTTTGGACAAACATTTGAAGCACGTGAAAGTTCCACACCGATGAGATATACATAGAACCGGCTCACAAATGGTACATGAAAATGCCGGGATCAAAGATAATGTCTTCATTCCCGAAGGAGTGAAGAACAGGAGAAGTGACAGAATATATGAAGAAAAGAAAGAAAATCATGATAGAAATCATGACTAACTCTTCATCCTTAATAGGAGAATTCATAGTCTCATGAATCTCATCAGTTAAGCTCAATTGGTCTAGACATATCTCGGGTGTGTCTAGATCAAAGTAGAAGTTATCATACTCTGGCGGAGATATGATATGAGTGAGTTCATCTGAGAACTCCATGAAGGTGAATGAATCATATTCAGAATTGATATGAGTGGGTTCACTGATGAACTCCTCAAAAGTAAATGATTCATGATCGAGGAGAGAATTATGAGAATGAGAAGTGGTACTGCCACTAATCTTCTCTCCCACATTATCAAACAGAAGGCTTTCATTTCCGGGTATAGAATCATCGGAAAGAATGTCACTATCCTTAATGGGGATAGGAGATGAAATAGGTTTCTCTTTGAAAGCCTCGATTTTAGAAATGAGAAGACTGACATTCAATAATGTTGCTCGAAGAGCTTCATCTTTGATTTCAGTGTCAGTAACTTCATCATTCTCTTCTTCTAAGCTAACAAGCTCAGAAGGTGAATCTTCCACATAAATGATGTCTCCACAAGATAACGAATCATCATCATCAGAATCGGAGAACATCTCAACATGATCATTTTGGAAGACAAGAGGAGGAGGGATATCACACAAATGCTCGAGAATTCCCTGTGACTCTCTTGGGATTGGGACAAGGTCCTCAACACTAGACTTTATGAATTCGTCCGATTCCTTTTCAGGAACAGTGTCAAGATGCTCGTCCCCCATAATAAGAGAGTGAGTGTGAATCTCGGGTGTGATAGCAGTTGTTTGAGATGGAATCTCAACTGCAGGGATATCAACTAACTGAGGGAGTTGAGAAGTATTATCTTTAAAAGGATAAAAACTCTCCTCGTCATCATCATATAGAGCTGCCTTGAGAAATTGGGAACGCCTTAGAGCTGCATGCTCTAGGATTAATAATTCTTCCCTAGATTTGCGAGCTTCTCGTTCTTCACGTTCTTCGGCCAGCAATTCTCCTATGGTCTTTTCACCACTCAATTGATTCTTAAAGTTTTGAATCATATCATCAAGTGTTTTCATTGTGGTTTCAAAATCTTGGGAGATTTCTTGAGATAACGGCTTAGGTGGAGTTTGAACCGTATAGTGCTGTGGAGGTTGGAAATTATCAAATATGTGAGAGTCATGATTGTTACAAGGAACTGGGTTCCCTATTTGACAATCAGAGCTGAAATGGGGACCTCCACAGTACTCACAACAGTAAAACTGTTGAGTTTGGAATGGTGAATCATATGGATTTTGGTCATAACCAAAGTTCTTAGCATCACTAGAAAACTGTTCATAGACAAACGTATTTCCGGATTGACACTCAAATCCTTGGTGAGGACCTCCACAAAATGCACAGCAGGTATGTTGATTATATGAAGAATAGTCGGGCTGTGGTGGGTAATTGGAAAAGTTTGAGGAGTCGTTAAATGAGTTCTGATTAGGATCATAATCAAATGAATTCCTAGAACCACAAAACAAACAACTCCCGTTATGGATATCATTACCACATTGTACACAAGTACACCAACGACATGGTGAACCAAAGAGAGGCTCACCACAACCGACACAAGGAATAAACGATTGTATTTGAAAGTTATGAGAAGGAATCGGTTTATTCAAAGAATCAACAAAACCAACATGGTGATCCGAATGACTATCAAGTCTCGAAGAACATTCAGAAAAATCAGGAGGTGGGACAAGTGGTGTGCTCTGAGAGCTAGCAATTTCCACCACTTCCGTTATGGTCTCCGGTTTTGGTTCTTGAGAAACGTGAAGATTAGGCAAGTCATTCTTGCTAGTCACCGGTGTTTGAACGGGTTCATCGTAATCAATTCTAATTCTCGACCTTTTTTCATCGGCTTGAATTTGTTCGATTAGATTACGGGCTCTATCTTCAAAGAAAGTGTCCTCATAATCCTCGGTGGGTGCTTGGGGTAGCTCCGACGTTTGAACTGGTTTGTCTAGATTAGAATGTATTTCAGGTTGTGGCGGGTGGTCGAAATAACTTTGAAAAGAATTTTTGATGGATAATTCGCACGAATTGCAAAATTCGCTTGAACTAGGCCCTCCACACTGCTCACACACATTTGTGACGATGATGTTGACGATTGTCGACATAAGAATTAAACATATAGAGGATTAAGAAGAGAATCAAATGGTTGAGAGGATACGAAGAATAGAATTAAACGGCAAAAGAGGATAAGAGAAATAGAATCAACGAATAAGAGGAATGAGAGGAGTATTTTTGTATTTTTGGATAAGAAAATATAAACATATACAGATGGATGGTATGAACAAAGAGTGAATATCCAAATTACTAATCTGCTAAACGGAAGATAATCAGCACAGCTCCCCGGCAGCGGCGCCAAAAATTTGATGCGCTCCAGAACAGTCAAGCTTTATCACACAAGCCTGCCACTTGTGAATGGCAGACCGTAACAAGCTTAAAACGGCTCAGGAACGAACTCAATGAAGATCTGGGGAGTATAGTGTTTCCCCGGGTCGTTATGTCCCAGCGAGCTATGCAATGAATTATCAAACGTAAAGTGATCGAGGAATTTGAACGGAAAAAGGATTCTGATATGATATTATAACTACAGGAAAAGCCAACAAATTACAACGGCTTAAATGCAAATTAAAGGAAATTAAAAAGATAAAATCTATTAAATAAACGCTATCACTATATTTAAAATGATGTTTTTGTTTTTATGTTTTAATAAAACTGAAATTAAAAACTACGCGACGTACAAAATAAAAAGTGAAACTTACACAATATTAACCCTAAAAATATGAAAATGATATTTTTACAATCCTAATGATAAAAGAAAATATTAAGAAAAAGAAAATTATTTTTATAACTAATTATCTAATTATTATTAATTAAAAACTATTTTTAACTAATAAATAATTACCTAAAATACAAGAAAATAGGAAGTAAAGCTAGAAAAATAAAATTATGAATTGGAAAAGTCTAAAATATCAAAAGAGAATTTTCAAAACTATTTTTGTATTTTTCTGATTATTTTTCTATTTTTTATGAATTTTAAACTATTAAAAACTAATTAAATTACTAAAAATTACAAAATAAACTATGAAAAATCTGGAAAATTACTTTTTTTACTTTTTATATTTATCTAAACCTAAGAAAAATGAAAAATTATTTTTTTGAACCTTTTCTGAATTTTTTGTATTAAAAGCTAATTAAAAATGCTTAAAAACTAATTTAAATTAAGAAAAATAGCAAATCAACTTAGAAAAATCTGAAAATTTCAGGAAAACTCTAAAATTATATAAGGAAGCTAGGAAAAATGGAAAAACAGGCACTTATGTGGAGGAATTAAGAACTGAAGTGCAAGTGCTTATTATTAAGCACTTCAAATGAGCCAAATGGACAAAATAAGCTACCAACTGTTGACAAAAGTTCTAAACTGCTAAAACAACTAAAATGCAACAATTAACAACAGACCTTAATCTCTATATAGCTGAGTTCACAGATTTGGCTTTTTTGATTTTATAAACTAAAACAGATTTGGGTGCCAACTTTGAACACAAGCACAAGCTTAAAAATAAGCTCAAACTGAAAACTACAAATTGGATACTAAAGCAGACCTGGATGAGATCAAGTGTACCAAAAATCAGACTATGGGAAGCTCTAATGAGCTCTGTGCATAAGCTGCAATATCTGAGAAAACACTCAGTTTATAAGGACCCCTGTGAGCAGGGCACTTATGACCTAAAAGAGGAGCCTGTTTGAAGCTTTTAGATAAATTGCAAAATTATACTAAAATGGTGATAAGGAAGAACACCAACTGAAGTTTTTGAAACAACAAATTTCACCTAATTTGACCTAAAAATGAGTCAAGGAAAAATCCTTGCAGTTGAGCTTAAATTCACTTTTTGCATTTTTGACTTTTGACAAAAGCTGTAAAATTTGACCAAGATGAACTTTGAATCCAATTTATTGACTGCTATTGATGTTATATGATGTAATGAGCCTAATGCAAGCAATGTTAATGATTTCTAAACACAAAATAATGATTTGCCAATCCTAAAATCTAAACAGTTAGCAGTTAGACAGATTTAAGTGTAATTTTGACTTTGGAACTAGCAGGCACCAAACTATTGACTGATATATGCTCAAACGAGCTTAAGAAACATGAACTAACAGAAAGCTATCACTGCATTTACCTAAATGATAGTTAAACCCATTGAGCCAAACACCCTTTTATTGTCCTGATTTGCAACAAAACAGATTTAAGCAATGACCCAACTTGATATTATGATCAAACTAACTTCAACCAATCTAAAGACTACTATTTGAACAGGTTTTAACAGATTAAGACTGCAAATACTGATTATGCTAAGAATTTGAAAATCACTTACAAAGTTGCCTAGCCACAATGGCTTGCTAGTAATCAAACCAGAACTACAGTACCACTAACCTACATAGATCAACCCATAGCTTCCACATCAACCCATTCCCATTCCTGAATCACCCATTCCATTCCTGCATTAATTTTGCTCCAAGGTTGACTTCTGTTGACCAAATTTCTAATATGCTTGAAACTTGATTCTAAGCTTACAAAAAGCTATTATCAGCTTATGTAAGCTTGTTGGAGATTGAAACTGAGTTGCTAAAAGCTTTAACAAATGAGTTTGAAACTTAAAATTTCAACAGTGGACACATCATATGGAAATTGACTTGAACTAAAATTGATACTTAAAGAAAGTTGAAATACACTTAGAAACTGTTATTTGATACAAATAAACTTGAGAATACAAATACAAACTAGTTAAGACATGATAAATAGTAAAACGACATACATTTTATGAAAAATAAACTAAGTCCCTTTACTTGTTGCTTCTTCCTCCTTTTTATATGCTCAAAGCTCCTTCTCTCACCTCTATGAATAGTTCCCAGCAACAATCTCAACCCTTGGATGTGTGAAAGTGATCCTAGCCATTTAACAAGTTTTGGCGCCAATTTTGGATTTAATAGTGGAGCTTGAGTGTTAGGTACAAAGGATGCATTAAATGCACCTTTGGCTTGTTGTGTTTGGAGGGGGGTAGAGGTGATGATGGTTGAGTGTGAGCAGAAGGTTGCAGGGGGGGGGGGGAAATGATGGTGATGGTGAAGCCCGTGACTGGAGGGAAAAAGAGGAGTCAAAGTTGGTTTGACTTGGATTATTAAAAGGGAGGGGTTCAAAGGTGCTAATGACAGGGTCACAAGGGGTAGGCAGGGTCAAAAATAGAAATGACAAGTCCAAGTGGTGTAAAAGGTTTTTAATTATCAAGGACTTAATTTGTAATTTCTGAAACTGTAGGGACCTAGGCTGCCAATACCTCAAAGTTGCTCCAAGGACTGAAATTGACAAGTGTTAATATTACAAGGACCAAAGTTGCCATTTTCAGATTTTCTAGGGACCATTACTGCCAATTCTTAAACTTGAAGGACCAATTTGTAATTTTCTCAAAACTTTTTATATTTTTCACCAAAGGACTAATTTTGACAAGTTATGATTTTAAAAGGACCTTTGGTGATTTTTCTTTTGAAATTTTGACTCAGGGACTATTTTTGACAATTTTAGAAACTTGGGGGACTGAAACTGCCAATTTGCTCATTTTTCATCTGATTTTAAACATTTTGCATCTGAAACATATAAAATGCCATTTTGGAATATTTTCAGTATTTTGATGCATTTCTGAGCATTTTTAGACGTTTTGTAGTTCAGATTTGACTAAAAATGATGAGTATTTACACACTCATCAACGCCGTCACACATAAAGGGTGACGCTGTCACTAAGCCAGATCAGACGAATAAAAACACCAACCATCCATTTCATTCTCTACCCTACCCATTCTATCCGTCCCACATCACACTACGACGTTTTCTCCACACCAAATTCAACATTTTGCTGCGTCAATCTCCATAAGATGAGCAAGAGGATAAGAAGAACAAAGGGACAATCTTCTGGTACCCAGGAGAACATTGCTGACACTATTGCTGGGTGGGGAGTGTTTGTTGAGGAAGAGTGTCAAACCCGTTACAATAATTTGCTTCATCAATCCATTGACTCTGGGGCTGTTGTGGATTGGGGATTTCTTGAGGAGCATGATCTGGCTAGGGAATTTTGGAACAGTTTTAGGAGGGATAAATTCACTGATCCCCAGTAGGAAAGGTTGTTTAGGATACGTGAGCCCGTGTATGGCGAGTTGGTGCATGAGTTTCACACGTCTTATTCAATGGATATTATTTCATGTCGGGATAACATTGAGTTTCAGGGGATTCGGTTTAGGCTGGGTGGAGAATGGAGGGCTATGTTGGTACTAGAGTTTGGTTGGAGAGTGGGACTGTATGCAGCAAGGGATACTGAGAGTGATGTTTTTAGAGCTAACTTGGCAGCTGGAATTGCCCATAGGGAGGACATGTGGGGAATTCAGTTTTGGAACACAATAGCCAATGGGGAGTATGTCACTGGGAGTACCCTCGCCTCACAGATCCGGGATCCGCGAATAAGGCTCGTGCACCGTTGCATCACTTTCACCATAACAGGGCGCCAGGGCACGGGTCATCGTGTCACTGTAACATATCTATTCTATCTCTACTGCATGTTGGCCGAGGGTGTGCACTGTAACATCCCATTCTGGTTGGCCGAGTACTTGAGGACTGCTAGTGGTGTGAGGTATGAGGATAGGGTATATGGTGGTATTTTTGTCACCCGGTTGGCTCAGTCCTTTGGCATCCTGGTCGGGGAGGTACCCGCGTACCTCAATGTGGTGGCGGCGCCAAAGCTCGTCAGAGTTAAGTCCCTAAAAGCTATGGAAGTCATCATGGATTATGGTAGGGGCTACGCATGGTTCCGTGCTCAGCCCAAAGTTCAGGATGATGATGATGACGATGATAACGAGCAGCTGATGCCAGCTAACCAGCAGGGGGATGGAGCAGGAGGCTCCGCTGACGCCTACAGGCACATGTCCAGTGGAGATTGGCAGGCCCACCAGGGAGCGTGGATGGGCCGTATGGACATGTCGATGGCGCAGCAGGATCAGAGGGCCAGCTGGACATATGATCATACCATCAGACAGATGCAGCATTTGTTCATGCGCGATCAGCTTGACCCACACCTGCAGATTGATCCATTCCCCGGGCGGGAGGAGGACTACCCGCCTTACGGATACCTGGGCCACCTCTCTCCTGGTTATGACTACCGTTATGGACCCCCTCCCCAGTAACTCATATGTTGCTTGTGGATTGTTTATGGATAATTATGGTTGGTTGTTGAAACAATTTTATTTTGGCATGTAATAATCTAGACTATCTTGACTTTGTGCGATGTGGTGAACTTGGAACAATTTGATGTGTATGTATATTTGTTTGTGGTGTGATTTATCCATGACTTGTTTGGTTGCATTGTCTATTTGTGTGTCGTATATCTTTTTATTGATTGTTTATTCTCATGTTTGAATTTGTAAAAATGCTTTATTTTGTCTTTAACATTGTCTTAATTACATATAAAGGTATTTTACAAAAGGGATAAGTGTAGGGAAGATTACACACATTTTCAAAAAGAACGTGAACTTGAGAATTACAATTTTCGAAAAGATATACATGTGTGTCTGTTAGAGTCAAATGCTTGTATCGAGTCATAATGAATGTTTTGCAGGAATTTTTCCAGATTCTAAAGATATAATTTTTCCAGAAAAATGCAGCAGACCTGTTCTGTCAGGATAACCTGACGGCGTCAGGATTGCAACCTGATGGCGTCAGGAGGAGCAGAAACCACTTATTTAACTTTCTCTCGTTTTCTGTGCTACTTATAAATTTTTAGAATTTTCTCAGGTCTTAATTTTCCAGAAAATCTGCAAACATCCATTCCACAAGCATTATATCCTAGTATAGTAGAGTCATATATAGTGTTACCTCCGATTTCTTAAGTGTGCAGGTTTTATTTATCAAGAAGAAGAACATAAGATTGGATGGAGCTTTTCACGCATACATTGTTCTTGGAGAAGAATTTAACCACTACTTCTCACGGATCCTACTGAGATAATCAGGGGAGTATTAGTTTCTTTCATTTTTAATTACCTTCCATTATCATAACTTTGATACTTTCGGGGAACATTGGGGACAATGTTCAGTTTAAGTGTAGGGAGGGAAAATAAAATGGGAACTTTGAAACTATGCTTATCCTAGACTATTTGCCTTTTCCAATATCATTTGTGTAATAAACCATGAGAAATATCGGTTAGGGTAATTTTGGCACCAAATTTAAAATTTTTCATGACATTTAGGAGTGGGCCATTAGTCTTAATAAAGCGTCTCATGGATAGGAAGTTATATGACTAGCACAAAACCATTTACCACTCAAATTCCACCCCAAAAATGTGAGGTTCGCCCTTAGATTTGTAGGAATTAAAGCATTCACCTTTAATGCTTCGAGAGTGTACTGGTAGTATAATAGATTCTAGAACTTGTTTTGTGATGCATCCCAAGATTGCTAGTGAGCCTACACTTGTGTAGTTAGGAATAACTAAATGATAAGAGGCATTAGGATAACCCTTGTTTGATATCCGTATTATAATTACTTCTTCCACATCGGTCGATTAATTCCCCTACACCCTTGCGATACCCCTAGTTAACCCCTCAGAGCCTATCATTTTCGCGGTTCTCGTGATGTTTTGATTTTTCGGAATATCAATGAAGAGCATTGTTTACAATCCACCCCCAAATGTACACCCAAATAGCCTTAGCCTACCTTGTATGCGCTCACTTTTAGTGCATTATTGTTATCATACTAAACCCTTAGTTCAATTATCTAGTTGCTTGTATAAGTTGCTAAGTCGAGTCATATCCTTTGTACATAGTTTTGGGACGATTGGGACTCAAGGGAAAAGTTAAATTTTATGAAGTGACTGGAAGGAACGTTAAATTCAAATTCCCTTTATTTACGTAATAATGTACTTCAAGTGTTTTGATCTTTTCAATTCGGGTCAAATTAGTGTTAGAGTAATAAAAACTCAAGTGTAAGGACGTGCCTATAAATCCCTTATATTTTGATGTTATCGTAGAGGATGGTAGAGTAAACGTGTATGAAAAAAAAAAGTGTTGAAAAAAAAATGAAACTTTGAAAAAAAAACATACGGGCTACCATCATAAATCTATCTTTAAATTTATGTTTGTTTGTTTCAAAGTTATCTAGAGTTTAGAGTGTTGAGTCTTGGCTTAGCAACGCCATTCTTCTCAAGCTTGTAACATAAAGATTTTTGACTTGCCACCACTAAATCGCCTATCCAACCGAACCCTTTGTTTTCCCTACCGTAAGCCTAATGTTACAACCCTTTAAAGAACCTCTTGGATAGTTTTTTCCTAGGTGCTTACGCCAAAGCGATGGCGGTTTGATCTAGTCTCAACCCTATGGTAATCTATGTACTAGGACCGGTTAATGAGTGTTTATCTTCCATTTCCAATTTGATATATTTCATATACACCCGAGAGATGAGAGTATCCAAACACTACTTGTGAGGTGCTAGTATGTAATTTTCGTGCTTGTTATGACTTTTGTGGGGCTTATACTTGTTGTGAAATGTTCTAAACTAATGCTTCATGACCTCTAACTTATAAATTAATTGGCCAAAAGCACATTTGCTTGAGGACAAGCAAATACCAAGTGTAGGGATATTTGATAAGGATTTAAAAGGTACACTTTTGAGGGATCATTTAAGCCCTTAATCGACCACTTTTATATTTGTTACTACTTAATTTCGTTCCTTTTCACTTTTTAGGTCTCTTGAAGGTAAAATGTAAGATACTGGATTTCATATACACTCTAAACCATGATCAAAGTAGGCGTATAAGTATGTTAGAGAGAGAAAGTCCTAGTGAGAGAAAGGAAGAGAGTTGGGAACTATTGTGAGAGAAAGAAAATATTATTATGAGCTCCAACTCTCTACCTTGGGAGGTAGAGAGTATTTATAGTCTTACATAAAATGCCACACAACGGGCTGTGGATCAGGCATACAGTGGGTAAAGACCCGTCCGTCCTCCACGGTGTTACAAAACTAAATACTACTTAACTTAAAATAACTACGACTACGAGCTTTCTAACGTTTACATATACTTGAGGTGACCGACTCTTTAATAACTGGAATTTCTAATTCCTAACAATCTCCCCCTAAGGGAGGTCACCTCAATCATGCACTAAAATTACATAGAATACAAACCGATATTACATTAAAGATTGTTCTTGCATTCATGATGTAGTACTTTGCTCCGAAGCTCGTAGTCATTGATTCTTCTCAATGCATGTTTGGTTAATCCACGTGGAGGTCTTTTACTGATCCACGTGATAATAATTTTGAGCCAGCTTTTGAGATCATCAGCTATGAAAAATCTCTGAGACATCCATTGTGGTGTTGGAATTTTGTGATGTTGTGACATTCGGACCGACATGCTCACATTCTGGATCATGATATCTTCTCATCAGAGTAGCGGAAGCTTTCGATAATTCATGATATTGGCAGCAGCGTAGCAGAAGCATGGAGTGAAAATATCAGAGTCATTGAAGCACAAATCATGATTTCTTTTGAGATGAATGTGTAGTGTGAGCATGCGGCTAAGGATTGACCGCATCATTCTGATCAGCTGCAAACGTCGGGCGTACCTGCATACAACAGTTAGCAATAAAGCGTACGAAAGTGTCTTTGACCACTTTCGTTGAATTGAGGTACACGGCCCACGGTTCCCCGTTGATCAGTACATGTACTGCCTGTGATCAGGTATAATTCCGAAGAATTTCCTTGACAGGGTTTCGCAGCTGCTCTAGCTGTTCTCAAAACCGGAACGTCTCAAAGAAGACAACACGGAGTGAGTGAACCAGTGAATTTAAGTCCGCTGATTGATGAAAAGAGATTTGAAAAACAATCGTGTATTGCTCAATAGAAATTGTTTTTGCAATACAACGAAGGTTTTAATGAACATCAATTATCAATCATAAAACACCTTTTGATTTGAAATATCCGTACACGGTCGATTTGCTAAAGAAAAGAGTTTTTAAGCACAAAGACCGGTTTTTCAAAGGTATCCGTCAATCCATAACCTGAACCAGGATTGATTCAAAAGATTGAATCGCCCCATTGTTTATGTTCAGTTGTCACATGGTTGATCTATATAAAAGATCTCACATGCCACCTACCAGGAGCTTGTTTGATGTTGGCTCCAGAAGGTTTTCCATCTTCACTGTGAATATGTTCACATATCACTCGGATGTTCTGGAAAAACCACAAGGATAATGCGTCGGACTCAAGATATAATCTCTTTTTCCACATTGTGTGAAGCAGAGAGTCTTCATTTGAAAGTGTCCTAATGAGATTTATTGATGATCTCGTGGCTCTAGACTCAATTTGTGCATATTTGGATCCTATATCGCAGACTAGGGAGAGGGTCTCCTCCTTCAATATCAACAATCTCTAAGAGAAAGTCGATAGATAATGTCGGTTCCCCGTGAGAATGAAACAAATCCTTTTAAGAGGAACTTGAGTGGTTTGGAAAGTTGAAGTGCAGTGCGTCACTGGGTCCATGACGTCTTATCTTCAATACCGATGATACCATCAGTAGCATATGAATTGAACCCGGTTTCTGCCCTAAGGTTGAATATATGGAGGGCTATTTGTTTTCACCCTTTTCTTATTCAATTCTTTTTCATTCTTCAACCCCTTTAGTGCTTATCGAGACTTCATAGCTAGAACCTTGTTGGGTTAATTCCAGTACTAGCTCAGACTCAGTCCGCACACTTCCCATATCTCATTTTCCTCCTTTTATCATCATACCTAAGAACTCTACACTAACTAGTGGATAGTCCCTGGGTAGATCCCTCCGGTTGTGGCGGATCAAGGGAACAAATACCTAACCTTATCATCCTTATATCACCATACATAAGTAAAGTTGGTCGGTCTATTTGGTATTGTTCTTCTGCCATGGAAACCAATTAAAAACCATTTGAAAATCAATTCAGGTACTTGTGATGTATTATCAAAGCATTTTGTACCTGAATTGTTTTTGATATTTTTAGAAAAAAGAGCTCCCCCTCAACATGTGCATCAAGTGATTGAAATCGTTTTGCACACTGAGGCAAGAGAAAGATTTATCTTCTTTGAAATCCATTTTTTAAAAGATATCAACATCACTTCCCTAATCAAGACAAGTAGATAAAGCAATGTTTGGGAAGGATGAGGTTTTCATAAGTTTGCTCCCCCTCAATATGTGCCTCGAGATTTGAAAAGAGTTTTGCACATACTAGAGGGAACCTGCACATTGAGATAAATGATCACGTTTCAAATCATAGGTTTAAGATGGATGTTCCTCCTCAACATGTGCATGGAAAATTTGAAATCGTTTGTCACATGTGGGAAGGAGAGCATGTTCATCCTTATAAACCCATTTACCGAATTATCAGTTTAAATCCAATTTAAATCACACATTCTCCCCCAATCACAATTATCAAATCATTTGAGATTTGTGATCTCTTATAGATTTAAATTGATTTTGAAAGCTTTTAAGGAGAATTGTGACATGATTATGAAAGCGTTTTAACTGATAAGGATCGGATTTTAAGACTTTAAACTCCATTGATAAAAACATGCATGAATACCTTTTGAAAATAATTTAATGCCAAATAACTTTTTAATTTAATTGAAATCATTCTCCCCCTCAATCAATGACATAGGTTGTTGATTGAGAGATTGATATTTTGACAAATAAGTCCAGATGATTATCAAAAATAGAGTCCGAGTTATTTTTCAAAACAATTTGTTTTCAGCAGATAACATGTAAATAGAATCAGAGCATGGAATTTGGTTGATAAGAAGGCTTTTGATGAATGTTCAAACAAATTCTCAAATCTTGAAAAACATGAAAAAGCATGGCTCTGTTCTTTCTTTGAAAAGCGGGTTACTGCCTGAAATGACAATAAACCATTGTTTCTCTTTCTCCCAAAAATAATTTTTTGATTTTGATTTTTTTTTTTTTTTTTTTTAAGAATTCGAACAACATCTAAAATACCGTGTCATTCTTTGAATGACAGCACAAAGACCGTAGATATTGTCGAACCGAGAAAAAGCATAACAAATTGATTTTTTTTTTTTTTTTTTTTTTTTTTGAAGATTTTCCGAATTTTTCAGATTTTTATGGATTTTGAAGGTTTTATATTTTTCTATTTGATTTTTGAAAGTTTTATAATTTTGTATTTTGTTTTTCGAATAGATATATACAAGAGATAGATGAAGATAGACCTTTACTCCTCGTCTTCCTCCTGAAGACGTTTGAGCGTTTCTGGTTGAAGGCTTTTCAAGCCAAGACGTGGAAGAATAAACTCAAAACGTTCTCTTGGAAGAGCTTTGGTGAAGATGTCTGCTAACTGATATTCAGACCTCACAAAATAGAGTTCCACCACACCTTTTTCCACTTGTTCCCTGATGAAGTGATGTCGAATGTCGATATGCTTTGCTCTTGAGTATTGAACGTTGTTGCATGAGAGAGCAATAGCACTTTTATTGTCACAGTACATAGGGATTTTGTTGAATTCAAAGCCATAGTCAGATAATTGAGATCTCATCCATAAGATTTGAGCACAACAAGATGACATGGCTATGTATTCAGCCTCTGTAGAGGAAATAGAAGTACTCATTTGCTTCTTTGAAGACCAGCTCACAAGCTTATCACCCAAAAATTGAGCACCTCCAGACGTACTTCGACGTGTATCTTGACAACCTGCATGATCAGCATCTGCATAGGCCGTTAGAGACATACCGGTGTCCTTCGGGTACCAAAGTCCCATATTGATGGTTCCTTGGAGATACCGAAAGACCCGTTTAACCGCTTCAAGGTGCTTTTTAGCAGGCTTAGCCTGGTATCTAGCACACATGCACACAGCGAACAAGATGTCTGGTCTACTAGCTGTGAGGTACATCATGGATTCAATCATACTACGATATTTTGTTTGATCTACCATGATCCCTGAGTGGTCCTCATCCAGCTTGGTTCGTTCAATCATGGGAGTGTCAACAGGGTCACTAGAATCAAATCCAAATTTCTTTAAAATCTCATTAGCATATTTAGATTGATTTATGAAAATGCCTCCGGGACTTTGTGAAATTTGTAATCCCAAGAAAAATGACATTTGTCCCATCATTGACATTTGAAATTTTGAACCCATTTCATTAGAAAAATGATCACATTCCATTGGGTCGGTCGAGGCAAAAATAATATCATCAACATAAATTTGAACGTGAATTAACTGTTTGCCTGACTTTCTGGTGAACAAAGTAGGATCAACTGCTCCTTTGCTGAATCCAGTAGATAGAAGAAACTTTGACAGCGTATCATACCATGCTCTAGGATCTTGCTTCAAACCATATAGGGCCTTTTTCAAGCGATAAACATGAGTAGGATGCTCTGAATTCACAAAACCCTCTGGCTGGCTGACGTAAACCACTTCTTTCAGATCTCCATTAAGAAATGCGGTTTTCACGTCCATCTGATAAACAACCATGTTCTTGCTAGCAGCATTAGCCAAGAAGATTCTGATCGCCTCGATACGAGCAACTGGAGCAAAAGATTCCTCAAAGTCTATACCTTCTTCTTGACGATAACCTTTAGCTACTAACCTAGCCTTATTTTTCAAAACATCACCATGCTCATCAAGCTTCACTTTGAAGATCCACTTAAGAGCAATGATCATAGCACAATCTGGAGCTGGTACTAATTCCCATACATCTAATCGATCAAACTCATGAATTTCATCTTGCATGGCATTGAACCAGCTGTCTTCATTCATAGCAGTTTTAACATCTTTAGGTTCGATCTTTGAGAGTACAGAGTTAAAGAAGCACCATAAGGCATCAGTAGCAAGCTGTTTACGAGTGGATACCGGACGAGAAGGATTTCCAATGATGTTGTCTAATGGATGATCGCGAGTCCATTTTCTGAGGTGTTCATGTGGTAGTTGTTGAGGGACTGAAGTAGCAGAGTCGATGTCTCCTGAAGAAGATGGTTCTGATGAAGATTCAGGAGAAAATATGTTTTCAAATGGAGCATCTTCAGGAGTAGCAAAGGGATTAACTTCATCATTGATGCCAGAAACATTTCCATGATGTACATTTGAAGAATGATGATTTGTTGATGAGACTGAAGGATCAGCAGCAGGCGCTTCTTGACTTAAAGATATTGAGACTGAGGGATTGACTTCATTCACAGGAATATGAGCAGCCTCTGTTGTAGGAATCGACACCTCATTAGTACTTGGATCATAAAGTTCATCAAACATAGGATCAAATAATTTCTTTAAATCATCTTCAGATGGAGGTACATATGGAGTTTCTTGAGAAGAGTTTGGAACAAGGGATGAACCAATGGGACTGTTTAGAAGTGCGGGTCCTGAACTGGATTGTCCAGGAGCCATTTGACCGGTCAGCTCATCGGGTTCTTTTGTTGTAGATTCGGTATCCCTTTTTGTTTGGTGAATACCCTACAAAAACTCCAATGTCTGCTTTAGCTCTAAGTTTGCCTAAGTCTTGACCCTCATTAGTTGGATAACACAATGCACCAAACACACGAAGGAAAGAGAGATTAGGTTTTCTGTTGTGGACAAGTTCATATGGAGTTTTTCCATGAACAGTGTGAATCAGGGAACGATTTTGTGTGTAGCATGCAATGGCAATAGCTTCAGCCCAGAGAAACATTGGAACCTTTGAGTAAATCAGCATTGTTCTAGCGGCTTCTACAAGAGTTTGATTTCGTCTTTCAACTACACCGTTCTGTTGAGGAGTTCGTGGAACACTTCTTTGATGGCTGATTCCAATGCTTTCATAAAATTCACTAAGTTATTTGTTAACAAACTCAGTTCCATTGTCTGTTCGGATAATTCTGACGGTTTTGTTAAGTCGAACCTGCAGCTGTTTGATGAGTTTGATGATGATATCAGGAGTTTCATCCTTTGTCCTTAAGAACTTGACCCAGGTGAATCTAGAGTAATCATCAACCACAACTAACACATATTTCTTCCCAAGGATATTCTGCACTCTCATTGGTCCACATAAATCCATATGAATTGTATGAAGAACTTCTATGACAGAGTTAGTAGGTTTGGGTTTATGGGCATACTTCTTGCTTTTTCCCAATTGACATGCTGAACAAAGATGATCCTTTTCATACTTGAGTCTAGGTAAACCTACAACTAAGTCCTTTCTGGTGAGATCATTGATGGTGCCGAAGTTCAAGTGATTGAGACGACGATGCCATAATCATGACTTTGTTTTAGAAGCCTTTGACAGCAAGCAAATTGGAGAAGACTTCATCATATCTTCGATAGAGATGGTGTACAGATTTGAACCACGTGAACCTCTTAAAAGTTCCTTACCATCAAGTTCTCTAATGAAGCAGGTATGTTTTCTGAAGGCTACTTCTAGATCAGAATTGCAGAATTGACCAACAGAGAACAATTTATGACCAAGACCTTCTACATAGTAAACCCTGGAGATAACACTTTTGTCAACAACATAATCTCCATAACCCATGATTGCACCGAAATGATCATTCCTGAATCTAACTGTCCCGATGAATTTGCTCACGAAGTTCATGAGCCGCGACCGGTCGCCAGTCATATGCTTAGAACAGCCTGAGTCCAGGTACCACAGAACGATTTGAACGATCTGCAGTTGAACACAGACAAGAATGGATAACTGGATAATTGGGATCCCCATGCAAGAATGGGTTCCATTTGGTTAGTAACAATGGTTGGAACACCCACATCAGAAATAGAAGCATTCATATCAGAAATTAAGGCAATGGAATCATTATGAATAGATGTAGTACTAGTGTCTGTATTAGCCCTATTCAAAGTATGCTCACTTCTTAAGGGAATAGTTCTACCAGTAGGCATCCATTTTCTAGTGGGCATTGTCTGATTAGTCTTGTGACCAACAGGTATCCAATGATGCCTATCTTACTAAATGTTCTTCCTGTGGGTTTCCACTGTTTTCTAACTTTCTTTCGTTTTTGCCTTTTAGCCTTCTTAGCATGATTTTTAGCATTAACAATATTAACTGGACAATTAACATCATTAGGCAAAACATTAACACCACATTCATGATTAGAAACAGAATTCAAGCAGACATCAATACAAGGTTTGCAAATAGTATCAGAATTCGAATTAATTACAATACGCCTATGGCTAATACTAGAATCAACACGATTCGTTTTATTCGGCTCAAACTTAAAGTTCCTAGGTAGGTCTTCTACTTTTTTCCAATGCACATTCTTAGTTTGCGAGGTCGTGTCCTTCCTTGTATTGTCTTGAGACTTTGATCTGCTTGCTTTAATGTCACTAATTACTCCTGTAGAGGGAATGGGAACATTAGTTGGTTTGGCTACTATTTGCTTCACCTGTTTAGATGTTCTGGGATCTGAGCTATATGCAGGCCCACTAAGATTAACTTTTTTAACATTTGAATAGCTGGGATTTGAACACCTAGAGGGCACACTCGAGTTCACATTCATAACATTTGGCATTGAATGACTTGCATGCTTGGCACTAGGCATAGAACACGGTATCAAGGGATTGACTTGCTCACCTAAGGTTTTAGGGCATATTGTAATTAGGCATTCTAGAAGTTCTTGAGATCGTTTGGCATATAAGCATGCATGGCCAATTGCATTATCTTCTGGTTTCTCTAACTTATCCTCTTCTACAATCTCACGGAGACATTCTAGGCTGTCCTTAAGGTATGAGAAATATGTTTGAATAGCAAGTTTGTTATTCCTAAGATGAGGAGGAACATATTTCACAGACAAAGCATATTTATTACAGACATGTACCTTTGATACACCATTCTCCCCATTGGTCATTGGCCTCTTCCCTTTTACCTGACTCTTTAGATTCTCAATTTCTTTTTGTAACGAGGCTACCGTTTCGTTATTTTTGTTACGAGTGACCTTTATAGATTCAAATAATTCATTGAAATGAATTTTAACCTTTTCATTTTCTTCAAGAAAAACCTCATTTTCCTTTTGTAAAGCATTTACTAAGTTTTGAAGATGAAAGTTTTGAGAATTTTGAGAATCTAAAATAGGAGGCATTTGGGGACCAGTCACATTGTTCGTTTGACCCTTTAATTGAGAGATTTGGGCTTTCAACTTCCTGATCGTGTTGCAATGAGCTTGAATCTGTTCATCACGTTTGTTAATTTGAAAAACTGCATCAAACTCTGGAGCATCTGAGGATGTCTTGATATTTGAAGTTTTGACATTTTCTTTAAGATGTTGATATTTTAGTTGTAAATTAAAATGCTCAACTTCTAGTTTAGAAAAATGTTTAACCAAATTGTCGTGATCATCCAGCTCAATTTTCTCATTTAGTTCAGAATTAGTTTTTTCAAGCTCAATGACACGATCATGAGAGACTTTCAGGGCAACAGATAGTTCATGAAATTGGGAAGCATTAATAGAATAATTTGTAGCAGTGAAAAACATATCTTGAGCAACACATTCAGTAATAAGAGTCTCATTTAATGTATGCAAGTTCTTTCTCTCAATCTCATTATATTTTAGTGCTCGCTCATAGTCATTAACCTCAACTATCATTGCATCAAAATCCTTTTCCATTTCTTTAATGTCTACGTTCATTCCCTTTTTAAGACTTTCAAAATGATCTTTTAGCAGTTTAAAAAAAGGCATGACTTCAGTTAAATAACATTCTTTCGTTTGCTCAAAACCCCTTTCTCCTTCAGTTATACCAGTGGGTGTGATCCTTTTCTTGCAAGTTTTCTCAAAATCAACAAATAGTTGAAAGATAACATATTGACTAATTAAGGTCTTGCTTTTAGCGGCAATTGTTCTAGGAACAAGATGCATTGGTGTATTAGGAGGATACACAGTCGCTCTAGGCATTTTCCAAAGGGAGGGTTTGTTTCAACAATATTTTCAGCTTTCTGCTTATCTAAATCCATTTTCCAGAAAACTTGTTCGGGAGTCAACAATGTCTGAGGCTTAAACATGTTCAAGGAAATCCAGTTTTCCTTCTTGTAATCATGAGGTGTGATCTTTATTTTCTTTTCTTTACATTTAGGATCATCTAATTTCTTGTTCATCTTTTCCTTAGTGACTTCATCTGATTTCTTATCTTCATCAGTACACTCAACGCAACTAGGTTTCTGTCTAGGTTTAAGGATTTCATTGCCATCATAAAGAACCTTATGAGCATTTCTAGCCTTTTTAATGACCTCTGGATTTGGTTCCTCAACAAGGGGAATGCTATGCTTATCGCTTAAGACTCTATGCTTAGTGATCATGTGAGCAGTCTGAATGGTGTTCCCTTGTATGTACAACTTGTTTTCAAGTTTGTTTTTCAAAGTTTTCAGATTAGAAAAATCTTTCAAGACTTTTGATTCCTTTGCATTAAATTCTTGCTTAAGAATTTTCACATTTTCTTGAAGTTTTTGTTTTTGCTTAGCAGTTTTAGAAAGCTTTTCTTGCAAGGAATTTAACTCTTGTTTTAATACTTCTTCTCTAAAATTACTTTTTCTAATGATTGTACGCACTTGGTCATCCATTTCCTGCTCACGAGTGGTCAACTCAAATTTTGCACGTTGTTCATAAATAGCAACACGTTCTTTATAGGCATTTAGTTCAGAAATTACAGAATCATCAGAAGCATATGCAGTGAATTCATCAAAGACATAGTCATTGTTGACTGCAGAAGATGCATCACTTGGTACAACTTCACTTTCACTTTGTTTCACATATTGATCATATTGGACAACATTGATATTACCCATATTTTCAATATTTGATTCAATAGTTTCAGATGATTGTACTTTGTCATGCATCTTTTGCACATCAGCATCATCGTATAGTTTTAATACCTCTGAGATGAGTTTGTCATTGGATGGGCCAGCTTGTGGTGAAGAAGAGACCTTGGGAGAAACCATTGGAGTAATGCTAGCCATAAAAATTGTGTGTGCAGTAGGTCCATCATCCACATCAGAGTCGTATGCATCACAATTAGCGACTTGAAAGGCATTCTGATGATTGTGACCTATCTCCTGAATTGGCTGCTCATCCACATCAGCATCATAGGTCTTGGCATTGCCCTCAGCAAGAAACAACAACTCCTCTTCATCCAAAGCAGCACCATTATCCAGAGCTTGTACAAGCAGCATCTTATCTCTGAAGTAATCAGCATTCTGTGGACGTTTTGGAGATGTGCAGTTCCTTGCAATGTGTCCCTCACCACCACAGTTGTAGCATTTGATCGGCTTAGCTTGACCTTGATTTCCATTCCTTCCTCGATTCTGATTACCAACATAACCTCTACCAGCTCCACCTCTTCCCTGATCATACTGTCTTTCCTGAACTGGTTGCACCACTATCCTCCCATCTCTGACAGTAGCTTGATTGTGTGGGTTAGATGCTGTTCTGAGATTGTTGTTGGTTTGTGGGAGAGAATTCATGTTTTGACTAATTAGAAGAGCTAGTTGATTAATGATATTTCCCACGTGTGCATCAGCATCAGCTTGTTTGAACATAGGATCAGGAATGAGTTTGTGATTACCATTACCCATGGGTATGACTTGTGAGGCTTTGGTTGTGATTCCGATGTTTGACTAGAAGGCAGTTGAGTCATTAGAAGAGCTTGTCTCTCCCTGGTTGTTTTTGAACTGATTAAGAATCATTTTTTCAAACATAGCATGTCTCTCATTCTGAAGGAGGAAGGCATAGAGTTGCTCATAGTTTGTATTCTTCAGTCCTTTAGTGAGCTTCACAGAAGTGACAAACTTGTGCCATTCGGGATTCATGTTGTTCACAAATTTAGAGTTCAGCTGAATGTTAGGCATAGTCATTCTGATGTTCCTCATATCATTAACAAGCTTGTGGAATCTCACATAGTACTCATAAACACTCTCATCCGGTTTCATCTTGAAGTGTTCAAATTCATCATAGAGTTGTGATTCTCTGTCTTCCATGGTTAATTCAGAACCTGAGAGAAGCATCTTGACATTATCCCATACTGCCTTTGCTTCGGTGTTGTGATTGATCAGCTTGTAGATATCTTTTGGAAGACCTTGAAGTACGATGTTAGAAGCCCTGATATCAGCATCGAATCTCTTTTTCTCCTTATCATCGAGCTCATCATATGTCTTTGGTCTGTCAATTCCATAGATCATTGTTCCGTCTTCAGCTGTATCAATTAAGTCTCTAGTCGTCTCAACCCGATATGGTCCTTCATCAATGGATTTGAGAATGTTGACTCCATTTTCTTTTCCAAGACAGTACAATCTGATTCGTTGAGCCCAAGAGTCGTAGTCAGTTCTGTCAAGCATGGGTGGACGAGTATCTGAACCAGCTGCTTGAACATCCTCAGCAACAGTGGAGATGATAGTAGGAACGTTTGTAGACATGTTTCAAGCTCTACGGGATTTTACTATTCTTTGATTAAACCGGGAAATTGATTCTTTCACGGGATTTTACTAAACCAAAAGAACAACCGTAAGAATGTATCACCAAGAAGTAACAAGCCTAAATGAATAATTACCGAACCACACAACTCGCTTAATTAACAACTCGATTAAGTAATCAACTCGCTTAATAGCCAAGTCGCATCAGCATCAACTCGCAACACAGTCAACTCGCTTAATGAATCAAGTCGCTAAATAGCCAACTCGCTTTAGTATCAACTCGCAACACAATCAACTCGCTTGAACACTAAGTCGCTTAAAGAAACTCGCTAGCGTTACAACTCACTAAATAGCTAAGTCGCTTTAGATCTCAAGTCGCTTAAAGAAACAACTCGCTTAGAACCCAAGTCGCATAAATATCAACTCGCTAAACAGCTAAGTCGCATGTACCAACTCGCATCAAATAACAAAGCAACTCGCTTTGAAGAAACACAAGTCCGAGACTCAACTCGCTTAGTCCTTCTTTCACAAATAACCACTTTATCAATCCAAAACAACCAAACCACAATGATTTAAGCCTTCCAATTCAAAACATAAAAACATATGATGATCCTAAACACAAAAGTACAAGCAAAATTCAAACTTTACCACTAGAATTTGTCCAAATGAATCAAACTCTCCTAAACCCTTAATACACCAAAAACCTTATGAAATCCACCAAAACAAAGAGCATAAAAGATGAGTGATCAAACCATGGCTCTTGATACCAATTGTAAGATATTGGATTTCATATACACTCTAAACCATGATCAAAGTAGGCGTATAAGTATGTTA
This sequence comes from Chrysanthemum seticuspe, assembly GCA_019973895.1. Lineage (NCBI taxonomy): Eukaryota > Viridiplantae > Streptophyta > Magnoliopsida > Asterales > Asteraceae > Chrysanthemum > Chrysanthemum seticuspe. The sequence continues at coordinate 144,960,311 of BPTQ01000005.1, read as the reverse complement.
GAGAGAGAAAGTCCTAGTGAGAGAAAGGAAGAGAGTTGGGAACTATTGTGAGAGAAAGAAAATATTATTATGAGCTCCAACTCTCTACCTTGGGAGGTAGAGAGTATTTATAGTCTTACATAAAACGCCACACAACGGGCTGTGGATCAGGCATACAGTGGGTAAAGACCCGTCCGTCCTCCACGGTGTTACAAAACTAAATACTACTTAACTTAAAATAACTACGACTACGAGCTTTCTAACGTTTACATATACTTGAGGTGACCGACTCTTTAATACTTGGAATTTCTAATTCTTAACATAAAATGCTGGAATGACACTTATTTGGACAAAAAGGCGTGAATATATGAAGAAAATGGCCAAAGTCAAGATCAAGATACTCAAGCTACTGGAATTGAAGGTGACGGCGTCACAGTAAAAAGACGACGTCGTCGCAACATGATCCAAAATTATGACGGCTCGGTAGCGAATTTACTATTTTGTATCTGACGGCGTCATGCTTTAAAGAGTAGGGCGTCACAACTAAGACGGCCTAGATTCAGATTCCGACGGCGTCAGAAGATGAAGTCGATGGCGTCACAACCACAATGTGACGCCGTCATAAAGTTGACGTGGTCGAGACGAAACCCTAATGGCGGCGATCCGACGGCGTCACATTTAAAGAGTGACGCCATCGCAGTTGTAACTCTATATATAGAATTCAAATTTTCATACTTTTAGAGAGGTAGAATTGTGGAGTAAAACCTGTAGGATCAAATATTTATTGTGTTGATGATTCGGGTGGTCTTGGATGATCAAAATACATGTTATCCATTAGAGAGAGAAAGTAGAGAGAGAGGGAGTTTCTTGGTAGAGACTTGTAGAACAAAATATTGAAAGGTTAGATTGAAAGCTCCACCCCTTCCATGGATGGGAGGGGTATTTATACTTACAGACTACACGACCTCCTATCGTCCTGTGGATCAGGTATACAGTGGGTAAAGACCCGTCCTTCCTCCACGGTGTTACACTACGCTAAACTAAACTAATAATTAACTAATAAACTGAAAACTAACGATATGTCTACGAGCTAACTTATGCTAAATTATATTTGGGGTGACCGACACTTCAACATGGAATTTCCAATTCCTAACAATCTCCCCCTAAGGGAGGTCACCCCAAGATTTACATTTAGAATCCTAGCATTCTTTCTTTGTCTTTGTTCTTGAGCTCGTAGACTTCAATTCTTCAATTCCGCAATCTTTGTGCTTTTGTAGGGATTCTTCAAAGTCCGATTATTTTGTACTTTCAGTGGAGGCCTTTAACTGATCCATATCTTTGATGATCTTCGAGCTTTCTTTGAGATCATCAGCCACATCAAATCTCTGGATCACCCTTTATTGTGTTGCCATCATGTGAAGTTGTGACTTATGGACCGACATGCTCACACTTTTGGATCATGACATCTTTCATCAGAGTAGCGGAAGCTTTTACTGGTTCAAGATATTTGCAGCAGCGTAGCAGAAGCATAGTATGGAAATATCAGAGCCAAGTTATGTAGATATGCACCAGTCATGATTTCTTCAATTAAGTGTGGAAGTTGTGAGCATGCGGCTTTGGATTGACTTCTCAATTCTAATCAGCTGCAACCGTCCAAATGTACCTGCAAACAACAGTTAGCAATAAAACACACGAAAGTGTCTTTGATCACTTTCGTTGAATTGAGGTACACGGCCCATGGTTCCCCGTTGATCAGTACAAGTACTGCCTGTGATTAGGTATAATTCCGAAGAATCTCCTTGACAGGGTTTCGCAGCTGTTCTAGCTGTTCTCAAACCGGAACGTCTCAAAGAAGACAACACGGAGTGAGTGAACCAGTGAATTGAGATTCACTGATTGATGAGAAATTGATTTGAAAATAATCGCGTATTGCTTGAAGAAAGAGTTTTGCAATACGACGAAGGTTTTATGAGAAAGATCAATTTTCAATCATAAATACCCTTTTTATTTTGAAAACATAATACACAGTCGAAGTGCTAGAGAAAAGATTTTTTCAGCACAACGACCGGTTTTTCAAAGGTATCCGTCAATCCATAACCTGAACCAGGATTGATTCACAAGATTGAATCGCCCCATTGTTTCTGTTCAGTTGTCACATGGTTGATCTATTGGGTAGATCTCACATGCCACCTACCAGGAGCTTGTTTGATGTTGGCTCCAGAAGGCTTTCCATCTTCATAGTGAATATGTATGCATATCACTCAGATGTTCTGGCAATACCACAAGGATAATGCGTAGGACTCATAAGATATAATCTCTCTTTCCACATTGTGTGAAACAGAGAGTCTTCATTGAATGTGTCCTGATGAGATATTGTGGATGATCTCTTGGCTCTAGACTCAATTGTGCACATTTGGTTCCTATGTCGGAGACTAGGGATAGGGTCTCCTTCTTCAATATCAACAATCTCTAAGAGAAAGTCGATAGATAATGTCGGTTCCCCGTGAGAATGAAACAAGCCCTTTTAAGAGGAACTTGAGTAGCTTGGGAAGTTTAGTGCAGTGCGTCACTGGGTCCATGACGTCTTGTCTTCAATACCAGTGTTACCTTAGTAACCACCAGTAGCAAATGTATTGAACCCGGTTTCTGCCCTAAGGTTGAATTATTGGAGGGCTATTTCTTTTCACCCTTTTCTCATTCATTTCTTTTTCATTCTTCAACCCCTTCAGTGCTTACCGAGACTTCATAACTAGAACCTTGTTGGGTTTATTCCAGTTCTAGCTCTATCTCAGTCCGCACTCTTCCCATATTCTCATTTTTCTCCTTTTTTCAATATTCCTAAGGACTCTACACTATCTAGTGGATTGTCCCTGGGAAGATCCCTCCGGTTCTGGCGGATCGTGGGAACTAATACCTAACCTCACCATCCTTATAACTCCATACATAAAGTAAAATGGTCGGTCTTTTGGAACAGTTCATTCTTCCTTGAAACCAATTGAAAAATCATTTGGAAAAACAATCATAATTTTCATAAGGAGGCAAGAGGACTTTGAAATATTTTCTTTGATCATAATTTTCATAGAAAAAAACCATTTGATTTTCTTGGTAAATTTCTCCCCCTCAATATGTGCATAGGATAAGTGAAATCATTTTATCACATAAAGGCAAGAGTTATTTTGAAGTACTTTTCACGATCACAAAAGCTATTAAGAAACCATTTGCTACCCCTCAATATGTGCTTCGAGATTCGAAAGAATTTAGCACATATGAGAGAGCAGCCTGCACATTTTCATCAAATCGATCATCATATATCAAGTTTCATTATTAAATCACAAATTCTCCCCCGATCAAAAATATCAAACCCTTTGAGATTTTGGATCTCAAGTGATTTAATCAGGTTTGGAAAACATGGGAGAATTTGTGGCCAGGTTTAAATACTCATCTTGTTTTTGGATAAATCCTCCTCCTCAACATGTGCATTGTGTATTTAAAGTCGTTCGGCACATGGAGGCAGGAGTGCCTTTAAAGGACTAAAACCGATTTCATAAAAACAGATTTGAGATTTAAATCACGATCTCTCCCCTGATCAAAAATATCAAACCATTTGAGATTTGTGATCCCATCTGATTTAAATCATTTAGAAAAGTTTGGGGAAAGACGTGGCCAAATTTACTTTTGAAAAATGACAGATAGGAACAGATTTAAACATTAAAGATTGTTAGTGTCAGGTATGATAGTTTTAAGAGATCTTTAAGTAAAATAAAACAATTTCACAATCAAACAAGAACAGAAAAAATTTCATTTTGAAAGACCTTGATTCAAAAGAAAATTCATACCATGACATAACATTAAATCTTTAGATCACCACTTTATTTCGTACAAACGGACTTTTGTGAAGAAATATCGTTTGAAAATATTTTATTTTAAATCACTCACCCCCTCAATCGATGACAGTAGTCGATGATTGAGTGACTTTAGTTTAAAATGAAGTCCGGTTGATTTCCAAAATTTAAGTTCAATTTATTTTCAAAAACAATACTTTTCCATTTTCAAAACAGTATTTTCAAAATTGTTTTAAGAAAAAATTGTATCATCCACTACTTATTCCTGCACAAAGATATATTAGTGGTTGAGAAGCTTCCGTTGTTGTTGTTGTAGGGTTTGGAAAAAAAACCATCTGCTGATGCATTGAGACTTCTTCTTACGTTGCATTTTGAATGCCAACTGAGGTCAAATTAAGCTCCATTTCTTCAATCACTTAGAAGAAAACCATCTGCTGATGCAGTAAGACCTCTTACGTTGCATTTATGCCAACTCTCCATAGAAGTCCAATTAAGCTCTGTTTCTTCATTTGTCAACCCAAGATATAGTTACCCTTTCCTTTTGGCATCCAATCATCTTCATTGTGGGATCCGGATCGGGAACATTCTTATATACCAATATACCTGCATATGTTAGTGAACACACATACAAATATATGGTGGTCGACATCACCCGAACAGCAATCGACTAATAAAAGTCAATTCAACATATCAATCAGATCATATAAGGTATGGGAACAATGTGTTTATCAAACTCTAATCATCTAATCCTAACAATCTTATCCTAGGCACCTAGTCCTTCAACGTAGGTTAGCATCATTTTTAATTAAGCATATTATGATAATTAAGAAAGCCCGTTAGATGATATAGATTTGAAAACATTCTCCCCTCAATCAATGACTCATTTTCTGAAAAGTTTAAAAGCGCATAAGTCATTGATTGAGTTTTCAATTTATACGAAAAACTCTGAAACTGATTGATTTTCAAGCAACTCATTTACCACCATTTTTGAACACAACAAATATTTTTCTGAAGAATTTTAGGCGGAAAAACATTTGTGTAGGAACAGCAGTCCTTCGACATACTTTCCTCAAATAGTTTTAGGATAAGTGCACGAAATATTTTTGAAAATTTGTATAGCGCAGCACTTTCCTTTCTTTGAAAAACGGGTTGCTATCGGAAATAATAGCAAGCCATTGTTTTAGCACGGGTTACAGTCTGAACTAACTGTAAGCCATTAATTTGTGACATGTTTTGGGAAAAAATATTTACACCTCCTGCTCGAACTTCATCTATGGTCTCGTGCCATTGTTGAATGACATTTCTAAGACCGTAGATGTTATCGATATCAGAAGACATGTCTTGGGAAAAACATTTTTTTTTGTATTTTTTTTTAATTTTCTTATTTTTATGGGTTTTTAAAGGTTTTATATTTTTCTATTTTCTTTTGTTGGTTTTATATTTTTGTATTTTGTTTTCTGAAAATTATATACAAAGATAGAGTAGATGATATAGTTAAAGAAGATGATGATACGAGTACCGAGATAAGGATATCGAGCAGCCCCGTTGAAGAAGATAGAAGTCATCATCCCTAAAACTTTCACCACCAAAGCTTCCGAGGCACTTGCATGAAGAAAGAAATTGAACCAACAGAAAGTGAGACTTTGGCAGCTTCCCCCCAAATCGAAAATCCTTTAGATGAGCAGATTTAAAGCTTTCTTTCAAGCTTCCATTAGCCAGGTGCACCAAGAAGCACACCATTATCATTGATCCTGCGGCTCCTTTTAAGAATAATCACCGTGATTCTTCGTTAGAGGTTATATCATCCAATAGAACAACATCAACGTATCATCCCACATATGAATAATCTTCTCATATTTCTTTTCTACTGACGTCTGAAGCGATCCATTCCAAAAGGTGTCAAGAGAACAATTCCCCCAAGTAGTTGAATTGATGCAGTCAGTCTCTTTGTATAACGCTCAAGAACTCTCCCGAATACACATCATGAGGGTAATGAAGAACACCTCCCCTATGTTCACATCTTTCGTCCCTGATGAATGTGTATGAAGCTCAAGAACCCAAAATACACCAATATCCAAGAACTCTCCCGAATACACATCATGCCCGGACAGAAAACACCTCCCCAATGTTTGTGGTAAACAATGGCTTTCTTCCCTAATGATCGTGTATGAAGCTCAAGGACCCGAAGTACACACATTCCCCAAAGAGAGAACAACCGATAACATTGAAGAAGCAGGCCGAATCACTGATTATCTCTGCGGATGACAATCTTTGCGGATGTCAACTCCGGAATAAGTGATTATATCTCTGAATCACTGATTAAGCCCTCAAGTGAGACAGCAGAGCGCCCCCAATGTACACAATTCTCTCTCCCCTGATGATTGCGATAACATCGAGATCATCACACACTTGTGTACCTCTTATATCTTCAGAAACTTTCTCTAACATCTCTTCCCCCACATAGTTGGAATAAGAACCTCATTTATAACTTAACTCGAGGTAAACTCTCCTCCCTATGGCCATTTTTTCCTATTTCCTATCTAATCGATCTTCAATAAAACATTCCCTAACCCTCTAATTCTTGCAACGATCTGTTTAAATTATTGTTTAAACGTTTGTTTTTCATTAATTTCTTCATCATTGTTGCTTGATTCTAAGCGCTTAGGCTGTTTCTTTGGGAGTCGGTTACTTAGGGTTTTTTAGGATTTTAAAACCATAAATCGATCTGCTGCTCGATCCTTTAGCGATCGATCTGATTTCTTTTTAGGGTTTGTTTTAATCGCTCGTTAGGGTTGTTTGGTCGGTTTCTGATCTGCTGCAGTTTTGTTAATTATTCATTATCATCAAGCAGCAAAGTATGGGTTGAGTTATTATGCTAAATTCTTATAAACCCTAGGCAACTAGGGTTTAATTATCAGCCTACGATTGGCTTGTTTCTGGTTTATTTGCTTCGTTGAGGTTTTTACCTAGTAACTTCGTATTTTATTTGTATTGGCTGCGGTAATGGAACGATTAGGAGAGATGAATAATGTGGATGACATACGTGATATGTCTAAGGTAACTATGCGACGTCCCCGACTAGGTCGCGGGAAGGATACTTCTATCCGACAACAAGATAATTCTGAACCATGTAGTTTCTCTGCGTCTGTGGGAAACTCTGACCCTATGGTTAAGGGTTTTCATGTTCATAAAGATGGTTTACATGCTACTGATGTTGCTATTGATGGTCCTAATGCTATCTCTGGTGTTGATTATGTACATGCCCTCTTGGGTGTGTCGATTAAAACTATTAAGGATATTGATGATTTCATTACAGGTCTTGAAGAGGGTAAATATCCTATGAGGGCTGATGTAGATGGTAACATTAAAGATAAGGTAATGGCTGATCTTAAGAGTCTGTTATTCGAGTTAGAGGCTGCTAAACCTCAAGAGACTCCCATTGTTGCGTCAGAATGTGTAGGTGTTGATATCTCTATTCCTCGTAAAGTGGTGGAAAAGGTTAGTTCTCGTTTGGAACATACCTTATATGGCTACTTTATTGGGAAAAGGATGGCGTATCCTGTGGTTGAATACTATGCTAGGAGTAATTGGGCAAAACATGGTCTTAAAAAGATTATGATGAATTCCAAAGGTTTCTTTTTCTTCAAATTTGATACATTGGTTGGTCTAGAAGCTGTCTTGGAAGGAGGCCCTTGGATGATACGCAAATCTCCAATTATTCTCAAGAAATGGTCTTTGGATACTTGTCTGCGTAAGGAAGAGTTAACTAGTGTTGCGATTTGGGTGAAATTGCATGATGTTCCTCTTCAAGTCTTTGAAGAGGAGGGTATTCGATTGATCTCTAGTTTCATTGGAAATCTTTTCATGCTTGATTCATATACTACCTCTATGTGCATGGATTCATGGGGTAGGAGTAGTTTTGCTAGATGTCTTATTGAGGTTGACTCTCATTCTGACCTTCTGGATACTGTGACCATTGGGTTCCCTTCACTTACGGGGGAGGGTTTTATTAAAGAGAGCATACGCGTTGAATATGAATGGAGGCCCCCCAGGTGCAATTTATGCAGAATCCTTGGTCATACTCAAGATCAATGTTCTGAACAGGTGGTGAGGCCTCCTACACAGGTGATTAGCCCTTCTACTATATCTACTTCTCATGTTACTACTCCTACAGTGGAATTGGATACTGATGGTTTTCAAAAGGTGGGTAAGAAGAAAAAGAAGAAAGGTAAAGCAAAGGCTGCTAATGGGAATCCTCCTGTTGGTACTTCGGTAAAACAGTTCAAATCTGTTCCTAAAGCTACTATTAGTGAACCTAAGAAGGGTGCAAATACTATGGGTACTGCATATACATCGCCGTCTCAGTTGAAGTCTACTGGTAACGCTTCTAAGGAAGTTAATGTGTCTACATCTAATTCGTATGCTGCATTGGTGATGGATGATGAAGGAAAAGTGGAAATGGTGTCTGATGAATCGGCCAATCTATTTGCTAATATGGGGGCAAGTTCATCTCGCACGTTTTCTGCTGGCTAGATGTTTTTTGTTTAATTCTAGATGCGTTTTTGTTTCTAGTTTTGTTAGTGCTTTTGGCATGTCTTAAGCACTAGAGTTAGGAGGTTATCAAGCTTGTTAGCTTGAGGTTAATATGGTATTTCAGCCATATTCCATTTGTACTTAAACGTTTTTGGCTAATCAATTTACCAGGGTGCAGGATTACTCCCCTTTACCCAAAAAAAATAGTTGGAATAAGAACACTAAACGCCTTGATGAGTAAGACCTTGAGTTTCTCTGCGGTCATGACATTTGTTTTCCTGGGATATCTTCAATCACTTAGAAGAATTAATTTCATCAAGTTTACTCGCCATGAGTCAAACCTTGAGTTTCTCTGCGGTAATAACATTTGTCTTCCCGGGATATCTTCAATTACTTAAAGTATTAAGTTCATCAAGTTTACTCGCGTTTAGATATGTGTCTCCTTCCCCCTTGCTGGTTTTGACACTTCAGAATCAGCAACACTTTATCAGCCCAAATACTTGAAATCTATTGAGAAGATCGATTGAAGTCTTTGTGGGAATCAACTTGCTGAAGAACAGAATGAGCAAGTCTAATTGGGGATTAAATTCGGCATTTCACTCTCCCCCAATTAGTGCTCTCCCCTAAACCGACAATCTGTTAATAAATGCCCGAGATAAGAAGAAGTCTTTGGATAATCAAATGCAACTCGTCTTTAGTCTTCTAACATGCAGTAGAAAATGTAGAACCGACTGTAGACTCGACCTTCTTCAAGATTGTCCGAATGGGGAATAGAATGTTAACATCTTCAACTCACACCAAAAAGCATCCCACAAAAAAGCATCCCAATTAACTTACATCTTGCAAATCCCCTTAACTAAAATCCCTCCCAATCAAACAAGAACAGAAAGATGTTCATCAAGGAAATCAGCAATCAGGCCGCAACGAACACACAAGATGGTAACACCAAACTACCAATCACATCAAACAATGTAAGATATTGGTTTTCACATACACATCAAACCATAACACAAAGTGGCGTATGAATGGAATTCTAGAGAGAGAAAGTTAGAGGTTTAGGGAACTTAGTGAGAGAAAGTGAAAGATATTATTATGAGCTCCAACTCTCTACCTTGGAAGGTAGAGAGTATTTATAGTCTTACATAAATCGCCACACATCGGGCTGTGGATCAGGCATACAGTGGGTAAAGACCCGTCCGTCCTCCACGGTGTTACTTAACTAAATACTACTTAACTTAGAATAACTACGACTACGAGCTTTCTAACGATTACATATACTTGAGGTGACCGACTCTTTAATACCTGGAATTTCTAATTCCTAACAATCTCCCCCTAAGGGAGGTCACCTCAATCATGTACCAAAATTACATTGAATACAAATAGATATTACATTAAAAATTGTTCTTGCATTCTTGATGTAGTCCTTTGTTCCTAAGCTCGTAGTAATTGATTCTTCACATTGCATGTTTGGTTACTTCAAGTGGAGGTCTTTTACTGATCCACGTGATAGTAAATTTGAACCAGCTTTTGAGATCATCAGCAATCAAAAATCTCTGAGACATCCATTGTGGTGTTGGTATTATGTGATGTTGTGACTTTAGGACCGACATGCTCACATTCTGGATCATGATATCTTCTCATCAGAGTAGCGGAAGCTTTCGTTGAATCATGATAGTGGCAGCAGCGTAGCAAAAGCATGGAGTGAAAATATCAGATTCATTGATGCACTAATCATGATTTCTTTTGAGTTGAATGTGTTAAGTGAGCATGCGGCTATGGATTGACCGCTTCATTCTGATCAGCTGCAAACGTCGGGCGTACCTGCATACAACAATTAGCAATAAATCGCACGAAAGTGTCTTTGATCACTTTCGTTGAATTGAGGTACACGGCCCACGGTTCCCCGTTGATCAGTACATGTACTGCTCTAGCTGTTCTCAAACCGGAACATCTCAAAGAAGATAACACGGAGTGAGTGAACCAGCGAATTTTAAGTCCACTGATTGATGAAAAGATATTTGAGAAACAATCGTGTATTGCTCAATAGAAATTGTTTTTGCAATACAACGAAGGTTTTATTGAAAATCAATTATCAATCATAAAAACACCTTTTGGTTTGAAAAATGAGTACACGGTCGATGTGCTAAAGAAAAGAGTTGTTAAGCACAAAGACCGGTTTTTCAAAGGTATCCGTCAATCCATAACCTGAACCAGGATTGATTCAAGAGATTGAATCGCCCCATCGTTTCTGTTCAGTTGTCACATGGTTGATCCATATAATAGATCTCACATGCCACCTACCAGGAGCTTGTTTGATGTTGGCTCCAGAAGGCTTTCCATCTTCATTGTGAATGTGTAAACACATCACTCAGATGTTCTGGCAATACCACAAGGATAATGCGTAGGACTCAAGATATAATCTCTCTTTCCACATTGTGTGAAACAGAGAGTCTTCATTGAAAGTGTCCTAATGAGATTTATTGATGATCTCGTGGCTCTAGACTCAATTTGTGCATATTTGGATCCTGTACCGGAGACTAGGGAGAGGGTCTCCTTCTTCAATATCAACAATCTCTAAGAGAAAGTCGATAGATAATGTCGGTTCCCCGTGAGAATGAAACAAGTCCTTTTAAGAGGAACTTGAGTGGTTTGGAAAGTTGAAGTGCAGTGCGTCACTGGGTCCATGACGTCTTTGTCTTCAATACCGATGTTACCATCAGTAGCATATGAATTGAACCCGGTTTCTGCCCTAAGGTTGAATAAATGGAGGGCTATTTGTTTTCACCCTTTTCTAATTCAATTCTTTTTAATTCTTCAACCCCTTCAGTGCTTACCGAGACTTCATAACTAGACCCTTGTTGGGTTTATTCCAGTACTAGCTCAGTCTCAGTCTGCACTCTTCCCATTCCTCATTTTTCTCCTTTTATCATCATACCTAAGAACTCTACACTAACTAGTGGATAGTTCCTGGGTAGATTCCTCCGGTTCTGGCGGATCTTGGGAACAAAAACCTAACCTTATCATCCTTATATCACCGTACATAAAGTAAAGTTGGTCGGACTATTTGGTATTGTTCATCTGCCATTGGAACCAATTGAAAACCATTTGAAAATCAATTCAGATACTTGTGATATATTATCAAAGCATTTTGTACCTGAATTGTTTTTGATATTTTTAGAACGAGAACTCCCCCTTAACATGTGCATCAAGTATTTGAAAAATGTTTTGCACACGGAGGCAAGAGAAAGAATTAACTTCTTTGATTACCATTTTCTAAAAGATATCAACATCACTTCCCACATCAAATCAAGTAGATATAGCATTTCCGGGAAGGATGAGGTTTCCATAAATTCGCTCCCCCTCAATATGTGCCTCGAGGTTTGAAAAGAGTTTTGCACATACTAGAGTGAACTTGCACATTGAGATAACTGATCACGTTTCAAATCAAAGGTTTAAGATAGATGCTCCCCCTCAACATGTGCATTGAAAATTTGAAATCGTTTGTCACATGTGGGAAGGACAGCATGTACATCCTTATAACATCATTTACCGAATTATTAGTTTAAATCCAATTTAAATCACACATTCTCCCCCGATCACAATTATCAAATCATTTGAGATTTGTGATCTCTTATAGATTTAAATTGATTTTGAAAGCTTTTAAGGAGAATTGTGACTTGATTATGAAAGCATTTTAACTGATAAGGATCGGATTTTAAGACTTTAAAAACTCCATTGATAAAACATGCATGTACATCTTTTGAAAACAATTTAATGCCAAATAACTTTTTTTTTTTAATTTAATTGAAATCATTCTCCCCCTCAATCAATGACATAGGTTGTTGATTGAGAGATAGAGATTTTGACATATAAGTCCTGATGATTATCAAAAATAGAAACCGAGTTATTTTTCAAAGCATTTGGTTTTCAGCAGATAAATGTTTATAGAATCAGAGCATGGAATTTTGAAAGCATGATAAAACATAGCTCTAAATTTAACCTAAATTTGATTATTAAGCCATTTACTACAATATTCCTACATGTACGA